>CAUYQV010058982.1:0-73454 GCA_963574575.1 Galagoides demidoff | reverse complement strand
TCAGTAGATATTACAAGTTCATGCTGCTGTTTTCATGGGGTGTAGGCTGTAGGGAACAGGGAAAAATTCAGATTCATTAAATAGTTTCACTAGCTACCCCTAAAATCCAGTGGGTTTCTTTTTTTTTTTTTTTTTTTTTGTGACAGAGCCTTAAGCTAACCCCCTGGGTAGAGTGCCATTGCATCACAGCTCATAGCAACCTCCAACTCCTGGGCTCAAGCGAGTCTCCTGCCTCCGCCTCCCAAGTAGCTGGGACCACAGGCGCCTGCCACAATGCCCAGCCATTTTTTGGTTGCAGCCATCATTGTTGTTTGGCAGGCCCAGGCTGGGGATTTGAACCCGCCACTTTAGGTGTACGTGGCTGGCGCCTTAGCCGATTGAGCCACAGGCGCCAAGCCAATCCAGTGGGTTTCTTATTAGTCTTTCCTGACATGGCAAAGGCTGAGAGTAAGGAGAGTTTGGGTGGGAAGAAATCTGGAGGTATGACAAGTCTGGCTTCTAGTCTATGTTCAATATGCCTTTCTTGGTTTTTTTTTTTTGAGACAGAGTCTTATTCTGTCATCCTAGGTAGAGTGCCATGGTGTCATAGCTTATAGCAACCTCAAACTTTTGAGTTCAAGAGATCCTCTTGCCTCAGCCCTGTAGCCTGGGACTACGGGCACCTGCCACAATACTTGTCTAATTTTTCTTTTTCTTTTTTTTTTTTGAGTAGACACAGGATTTCTCTCTTGCTCATATTGGTCTAGAACTCCTGAACTGGCAGTCCACCCACCTCAGCCTCTCAGAGTGCTAGGATTACTGGCGAGAGCCACTGCTGCAGGCCCCAGTATGCCTTTCTAAAGTAAAAGGGTATGAGCCGGTCATAAAATGGCTCTTGGTTTCCATAAAGCAAATGAGTTTCTTTTGTCACATCAGTGGAGGTTGATTGGTATTGACTGTCTGTGACACTATGGGGAAGGTTTCCAGGGCTGAGTCCAGGCCTTGACCAGAAAGAGTGCTGAGTTTAATGGGCAGTGCCTGCCCTTGGGGGTGGGAGGAGAATTAGTATTGTCCACCCAGTACATGTGAGTCTTCCTTGAAATAGGAGTGTTGTTCTTGTGGCCTTCCTGGCAGGTGGAGGTGATCAAGAAGGCCTACATGCAAGGTGAAGTGGAATTTGAGGATGGAGAAAATGGTGAAGATGGAGCTGCCTCCCCCAGGAACGTGGGGCACAACATCTACATCTTAGCTCATCAGGTACGCCGTTTCCCTGCACCCCCTCCAGACACGGCTTCCCTGCGGGCCAAAGTTCCAAGCTGGAATTGCTATTTAGATTCACTTTTCCTTTAAGGCCTTAAGGTAGGGCCATCTGCACTCGTGTGAATGTGGCTCACAGGTGCTTTTGGCAGTATGACCCAATGTGCTGAGTTCCAGGACTTTTCCATTTTTCCACTGTGGTAGGGTCACGTAGTTGGAAATCCCCACACTTTTTAAATGCATTCATCCCCAAGAAGTGACACTTAGATGGTTTATGACTGTGTCTGGAAATAGTTGAAAGAAGTCATAGGCTTTTATAAATATTGATGAGTCTCTCTTAATGATGCAAAGAAACAGGCTCCAGCTTCCTCACCTATTTCATTAGGAAATCTGTGGGAACTTGCTGTTATGACTTCCTTTTGTTTCCCTTTTTGGGCATACAATAATACTTTATGTCCTGGCACCAACATGCCGTATTTCATAATTCTCTGCCCCAGTGGCTGAGTTTTTGAAAATACTTCCTCTTTTTGGTGTGCCTTGAACTTTCTGGTGTGTAGGGGCAGCCTGTAACCCTGCTGGAGGCTTGAGTTTCCTGTCCCATTTGCTAAATTCAGGTATAGAAACTAGACATAAATTAATGACATTATTAAACCCGAGGTTGGCAGGTCCCTGCTAGGATATATTGGCTGAAGAATTTCAGATGGTCTCCTGCCCCTTATTTGTTCCGTAACTAGCATCTAGCCACTGAGAAAGTTTCTGAACATTCCGTGGGCTATACAGAAAAGCCCATCTCTCTCCCATCTAGCTAACAAAACCAGAGGAAAGTGGGGCCTTATGTGGGTATGAGCTTTCCATGCTTTTCTACCAAGCTCTCAAAAATAGCTCCAGTGCAAAGCGATCCTTGATGGGATGGAGTGAGCCTCCTGGTGCCTCTGCCCTTCGGCTTGCCACTGGTTATTATGCATTCTCTTTATTCCCAAAGTTAGAAAAGATCTTATGTTCCTGCTGGGAAGAAAACCGACCCCCTGTATTTCTGTCCTTGTGTTCTAGTTGGCTCGGCATAACAAAGAACTTCAGACCATGCTGAAACCTGGTGGCCAAGTGGATGGTGATGAAGCTCTGGAGTTTTATGCCAAACACACAGCACAGATAGAGGTAAGAGCAGAGAAAACCCAGGGCACGGCCCACCATCAGCGCGCAGTGGCCCATGCTGGGGTCTGTGTGGTCATTTGGCTGAGTAATAAAAATGTGTGAACAGCTGCGGGGTGCTAACTACTGGAGGATGCCTGAGACAGCGATGATCCTGCTTGAGGTCTGGTGGGGAGGCGGACACTGAGCCACCCCACAGGAGTGAGGCTCATTCACTATAAATTCTGATAAGACCCAGAGGACAGTGGAAGGCACCAGAACAAAGTCCAGCAGGGGGACCTGCTATAGACTGTGATGGTCCAGGAGCCCTGTCCTGAAGGCATGGCCTCCGACCAATGCACATGCTAAAGAACAGAGGCCTGTAGCAGGCAGAGTAAAGGGAGGAGCTTTTCAGACTTGGGGAATAATGGCAAGTGACAGCCTGGAGGTGGGAAAATTCTAAGTGAGGCAGAGAAGCTGAACAAACCCTCAAGGCAGGAGGTCAGTGAGCCCTCAGGGAGAGCAGGCCAGCTCTCACCAGGTCTTGTCAACCTGGATGGCACCCCCCCCCGCCCCCCCCCCGCCCCCAGCAGAGCAGAACTGGTAGGAAATTTTCTCCAGGGAAGTGTTACAATGCAGTCTGTGGGGTTTTGTTTTTTTATTTTTGAAAAAAGAGGAAAGTCATGATGTATTGTGAGCAGGGAATCTCTTCTAGGGCATACAAAAATTCCAGAAGCAGGAGGTGAACAGCGTGGGTTAAAAGGAAGCCACACACATTGCTATCTTGTTGAAAATTGGATTTGTTAAATTCTCTCAGTAAACCTTTATAATTTTCCCTGGGGAAAAAAACTTATTAAACCTCCATGAACAAATTGGTATCATCTTCATTTTACAGATGGGGAAACTCTGAAATAAGGCTCAGAGGGGTGGGGTAGCTTGTCTGATTGCCAGTAGCAGAGCTGAAGTTTTAATCCTGATCTGTCTGGTCCCCGAGCCCGTGAGTGTGTTTTGTGTCACCTGCATTAGCACCTGAGCGAACACAGACTTCCCCCTCCAGGTCTCAGGAAGTAAGGGATGCTGTGCGTGTTTTGCTAATGAGGAAATGCACAAGTTCAGTATTAGTGTTAGAACAAAGATTTTAAAGAAAGACGCCTTTGGGCAACAGAAAATGTTCAGAAGGGAACTGTTTAAAGAATGTTTTCTTACCAGAGCGTCATGTGTCCAGTTGCCTTAATGATTTGTGTCATTTCACTGATTAGCCAACCATGCCAGTGCATGTGATCAAATATTCTTGATTTTTCGTTAATGCCTGGAACCTTGACCAAAGGGCCGTTCTGTCCTTTAGAGCCCTTAAGAGACAAGCCTCGGGTATTGGTGACATAGTACGTGACAGGAAGACAGAAGCTTGGGGCTCATGTTAGTGAGCCCCGTGGTTTGCTGGGGAGAAGACTAAACCTGATAGGGTTAAGAGGGTAAACACAGTCCCCCAGCCCATAAGGAGAATATGTTCTTGTGACTGCCAATTCTAAGTCTAATTAAAAAGAAAAAAAAAAAAAGGCATGTAGGTCTTTAATGATAGAAAAATAAGCAAACCTAGTGTCCCTAACACTCAAATCCTACTCGGGGCCATCTCGTCAGGTTTCCCTAGGGCAGGGGTTCTCAACCTGTGAGTCCCAACAATGAAAATACATTGCAGCATTAGGAAGGTTGAGAACCCCTGCCCTAGGGAATTATTTATGCTCTGTTACTGTGTCTTCACTCTGCTGAGTTAGGCTGGGTTGCCCTAGAGTCTAGAACTCATTATTCTTGCCAGAAGAGCCCTTTGCCTACCCCTCCTTTCCCTCCTGAATCCAGACATACATCTCTCGTTTTCCTTCAGTGGAAGGAAGGGCTGAGCAGAATAATGCAGGCAGGCTCTTTACAGCAGGAGACTGCAGGGCTGGTCCCTGAGCCTGCAGAGTTGGCTGGGGAGCTGGCAGGCCCTGCAGCTTTTGGTTACTAACCCCTACGCCACAATTCCAATTAAATGAGGCTGGGTGATGGGCCAGACCCTTTCTCAAATAGCAAAATTGGGTTATTGGTATGGTAACTACGCCACCCATAACCTGATTTCCAGCTAGAAGCACTGATCCCTCAGAGTTTATGGGGCCAGGGTCGTGTGGGAACCTATCTCACTTCTGAGAGTTTCCCATTACAACTCCACCTGAGTCACCTGTGTTGCTGCATATCTGGGAGCAAAGGTGACAAGAGGGCAAGAAGCAACTCTTCTTGTGAGGGTAGTTTCCCTGAGCCTCCCTGACTTCTCCAGCCTCTGGGGAGGAAGAATAGAGGGAGGTCAGGTCTCTGCCTCCTGTCATGCTACAACCCACAGCCCTTTTGAAATCTCTGTCCCTTGGGGCTGTGACAGAATCAGGTGTCCTAGAACTTGAGCTCTCCAGACCAGACTACCTCCTCTGTGGGAATTGAGCCAGTCTAGGAAAGGAATGGGGGAAAATGCAAGGTGTCTCAGCCGGGGCCCCACAAAGCTAGTGTAGGAGCAGTGAGTGCTGTCCCTGAGTTGACTGTATTAGTTCACATGTCATATGTTTTAGGTGCTTTGACAAGAGATAGGAGGTCATTATAATGGAGCATAAACCAAAGATCTGTTCCAAGCTCCAATCTAGGAAAAATAACCCGATTTTGCTATTTGAGGAAGGGTCTTAGGTGAGATTTGTACCATTGGCTGACAATGTACTTTCTGCTTTGATAGTCACACACTAGCTGGGTGTGGTTATTTAAATTAAAATTAAATAAAATTAAGCATTCCACTCCATAGTTGTACTAGCTGCATGTGACTCGCAGCTGTCCTTTTGGAAACAACAAACACAGAATCATTCCATCATTACAGGAAGTTCTACTGAACAGCCTCATCTGGATCAGCACACAAAACACAGTAAACTGCTCCAGATACAGGTTGGTCACAGAGAAATTCATGGGAGTGAGGTTTGAAAAATTCTCTTTCAGGCTTCCCAAGACTATCTTTTTATATATAAATCTAAGAGACACACAGCCCAGTCTGGGTTTATAAAATCAAAGAAGATGGTGTCATATTTGATCTTGAACGCGGAGTCCACTGCCAATAGCAAATCGTCTTACTTAGAGTTTTCAAAGATGAGTGTTGAGCCTCATCCATTCTTTCACCCTAGATTGTCAGATTAGACCGAACGATGGAACAGATTGTCTTTCCCGTGCCCAGCATATGTGAATTCCTAACCAAGGAGTCCAAACTACGAATTTACTACACCACGGAGAGGGATGAGCAAGGCAGCAAAATCAACGACTTCTTCCTTCGCTCTGAAGACCTCTTCAATGAGATGAACTGGCAGAAAAAGCTGAGAGGTGGGTCAGGAGGCTTCTGCAACAGTGCAGGGAGATGGGCTCTGGGTGCTCACAGACTTGGGCTCCATGGTGAGTTGATCTCAGAGCAGGAGCAACACTGGTGTAATTTATGATGGTTTGCTCCTCTGACCCCCGGGAAGTCACACACTTTTGTCATTGATGAATAGCATGTGACTGGATGGGCTAGTTCCGTGGAGGATGGTCAGAAGGCCTATTGGTGCTATCTCTACATAGAAAATGAAAAGAAGGTGGGGAGAGGGCAGGCCCTTGAGCTCAGAGGATGGTTCACTTGAGCAGGAAATTCAGACAGCTTGATGGCACATTTACTAGCACACCTGCTCTGGAGAGTCCATTTTCCCTTTTTATAGGGTTGCTCGGATTTTAGGCCCTAAATCATTTTACAGGCCATGGAATGATTTGCCACGTAGGATGCCCATGAGTGAGTCCTGTTGAGAAGCCCAGCCAGTCGGGTTGAAATTACTCATCTAAAAACATGTTTAGAGGGGTTTCCCAAACCGCTTCTCCACTCCTGATTTTCATTGGGGATTTAATGTACCAGGAGTACACTTGGTACCAGCTGTTGAGACCAACTTAAAAAGGATCATGCTTTATTTCTGTTAGTCAGGAGCCAGATTTTTTTTATTTGAAACCCTGGATTCCAGCTACAGTTAGTGAGGTTTCTTTCTGTGGGGTGGGGCTTGGCTGGGTGAAAGTCGGGTTGGAGGTTGTTTCTGGGAGCTTTTGTCCTCTCCCTGATTTCCTGCCAGTCTGAGCAGGGACACACCTGCCTCTCTGTATCCCCAGATTTGGCTGGAGGCAGAGAGTCATGCAAGCAGTTTTGTGAAAAAGTCTGTTCGTACCTCCTCCCTCCCCCACTGCATTCTCACCCTCTGTAAGGGGCACCTCACTGCCCAGCACCTTCAAACTTAAGGAAATGTCTGGCTGGGCCAAACCCCCCTCCCCCAGCTTCATGTCTGTGTCTGCTGAAACTAGCGTGCATGCCCTCCTTGGTACAGACCTCAGAAGAGCTAGGGTGTGATTCTGCCTGGGATTGCAGGGTCTTCATAGCCTGCCTCTGAGACTATGGAACGTGGAAATGTTTACATAGCACCATACTCAGGCAATAAGAGCAAAAAGGTCCACCCCGTCCACAAAAGTAAGGTGAACGTAGGCCCACTTCATACTCGTGGTTTTAACTGTTCTGTTTTACAGGAGAGAACTTGTTGCTTTTGTCCTTCACTGGTTCTATAATTCTAGAATTAGAGGATAATCCTGAATTCATGTATCCAAATCGATATAATAGTGAATAAACTCTAATATTATTATCAGTGTATGTGTCTACAAGATTGGTCAGTATATTCATTGATTTAGAATTGTGTTATCAAATATTTATATATAATATGTGCCTCCTGTAGGCTCTTCAAAAGGCTTATAAACAAAAAAGTTTTCCCCTATTCTGTGGAGGTAAGATCCCTCCTCCTCCCTCTTCCTGAGATGTTGTCAGTAGCCTGGGTGGTAGGAGTCACCCCACCCCAGGAATGGGGATCCAAGGTCCAGGCTACACTTCTGCCACCCACTGGTTCTGTGGCCCTGGGGCAAATGACTTAACTGCTCCCAGGCTCTCACCTATAAATTGGGGAGGTAAGATAACCTGATTGAATTATTCCAGCATGGCCATCTAATTAGTCCATGATACATGTTACATTCTAGCTAATACTTTCCTTTATTTCAGTGTTTCTTTTTTAGAAAAACAGTTTTTGTTTCAGTGAAGCTTAAGCACAACTGTAGTTGTCAACTGAAAGATTTTAATTGGCTTCAAAACTATCTGCTGAAAATAATAACTGAATTAAACATGCTTTGCATATTTAGGGAAGGGAGAAATGTACTCATTAGAAGTACAACGAAAACAAAATTCATTTTTTCCCTCTAAGTAGCTTATTTCTCTTTAGATAAATGTGCAGGAAAGATTTTTCTGGCTAATTCATATAGTTGCTGTCTCTTCTCCTGCGTATCACAGAGAGTCGTCTGTCCTTCCACAAATCTGTAGGTAGGACTGGGTCTGATGCTGCTTTGTATTTTCTTCTGTAAAATGAAAATACCTAGTCTCCCTGCTCTCCACAAGCCCTCTTCCCAGCTTCAGCTTTATTTACACAACCCACAGACACAGTCTTCCCTGCTTTCATACCCTCTCTCTGACATCCTCTCCTGAAGATCCTAGCCGTGGTGAAGTGGAAACCCCAGGCTGGAAAACAGTGAAAGTGGAAATCGAGGCAGAGTTAAATACGCTGACAGTTTCTTGTTTGGGGTTTTCCTCATTGTTTTCAGACATATCAGTATGTATGGAGTCCAAGTTGTCCAGCAAGGCTCAGCTCCTTTAAAACAAACAAAAAACCAGGAATAAATGTTACCAAGAGATACCCAGGGTTGCAGTTAAATTCAGGATCACAGCACTCCATCTTTTTGCTATAACGTAGCAGGTGTATTGATCCAGCCAACTTGTAGCCCCTAGGAAGTAGAAACATTCTATAAGTACAGTGGGGAATCCAGCACTGTGACTCCTTCCTGCTGGACTTACCCTCTGAAGTGGGCAAACAGCACAGGCATATCAGCAAGTGGCTGTAATACCAAGTTGACTATGACCAGAGCTGTGACAATCAAGATTGACACATTGTGGAAGGGTGGAAAAAGACTTTGAGAAACATCAGCGTCTGAATAGCATTGAGAAGAGTTGGTAGGATTTGGGTCGATAGCTGCTATAACAAACTACCACAAAGTCTGAAGCTTGCAACAGGATAAATCTATTATCTTACAGTTCTAGAGATCAAAAGTCTCATCAGACTAAACATGGCTGTGTTCCTTCTGGAGCATCCTGCCTCTTCCAGTTTCTAGAGGCTGCCTGCATTCCTTGGCCCTTGGCCCCTTCCCCCATCTTCAAGGCTAGCAATGTCGGTAGAGCTGTTCTCATTCCTTATCACTCTGAGTCTGAGCCACCTGCCTCCCTCTTTCATTTATAAGGACACTTGTGATTATAGTGGACCCACCCAGATAATCTAAAATAATCTCCCCATCTCAAGATCGTGAGCTCAATCACCCCTACAGGTGTGTCACATACAGGTCTGCCAAGGACTAAGGTGTGGTGTCTTGGGGGGACCCATTATTTTGTCTACCACAGAAGGTAGGTTAGTTGCTTTCTCTTGCTATATAACAAATTACTCTAAAAATTTAGTGGCTCATGACACTGTTTATTTTCTAATAATTTCTCCAGGGTCAGGAATCTGGGAGTGGCTTAGCTTAGGTGGTCGTGGCTCAGGCCCTTTGATTGGGTTGCAACCAGGATGTCCAGCAGTGCTGCCGTCATTTGAGGGCTTGAGTGGACCTGGAGGATCCACCTCTTAGCTCTGGTGGGTGGCTGGTGGCAGGAGATCTCAGTCCCTCTCCACAGGAACTCTCCATCAGTCTGCTTGAAAGTCACATCCCAGCAGTTAGTTTCTTCAGACTGATCACTATCATTCAATGACTGAATATAGTGGGTCCACTATAATCACAAGTGTCCTTTTCACTGGATGGAGGTGGAAAACATTCTTCTTAGGGAGGCATCAATCCTATGCATTCAACTTTGATATGAGGACAATTAATGACATGGTGGGGCATGGGGGAAGGGGAAAGAAGACAGAGGAGGAGGGAAGGGGTGAGGGAAAGGAAAAGAAAAAAAAAATAGTGACAAATTCTCACATATAAATTGGATTTAATTTTGATCAAAGTACATTACTTAAACATTAATTTTTAATTCAACTTATTAATATGTTGTTTAGGATATTGTATCCTCATAAGTGAAATATGTTTGTAATTTCCCTTTATAATAATATATTTTTTCCAGTTTTAATATCAGGTGTACCCAGATGAAGTAGAATAATTTTGAAGTATTTCTTCTTTTTCTATGGTCTATAAGACTTGGCATGATCTGTTTTTTGAAATTATCTTTTATTTTTACTTATAAATATTAGTTGTCTATTTTTTGAGACTTTGGAAAAAAATAATAAGACATTAACTGATGACTCCATACTGAATCTCAGAATCAAGGCATTCTATGATAGGCATACTCTTATGGGACAAGGTGAATTTTTTTTGCATTATTATTATTATTCAATAAGAAAAAATGATAAATTCAGTAGAGAGAGCAAGGAGGAGGCCACAGTGCTTTTATGACCTCATCTTGGGAGTCACACACCAGTGGTTTCGCTCCACTTGTTATAAGCAAAGTGCTAAGCCCAGACCACACTGATGAGGAAGGGAATTAAGTGCACCACTTGAGGAGAGGAGTATCAAGAGGTTTCTGAACATGTCTTTAAGTCTCCACAAAGGGAGTGCAAGGAGGCTGAAGAGGACGTGGTGCATTCAGGGAACCGCCACTTGGTTGGGATGCAAAAGCAGAGTGTATGGGGAAGGAGAACAGAAGAGTCTGGAATGAGAGATTTGAGGGCACAGTTCCAGGTGCCATGGGAAATAAAAGATGTTGCTCATCAAGGGTAGTCTCTAAGTATCTTCTTGCAACCAGATAAATACTTAGTTGATTTGAAGGACTGAAAGTATCTTCAGATTCAGAATGACACTACAATTTAAGTAGACTGTTATCCTTATAAAAATAAGATTTATTTGTGAGCCCTATGCCAGAGTTGACCATTTATTATACTTGTACTAAAGTATCCTGCAGGGGCTGTTCTCACATCTGATGCTGAGGGCTCTCTCTGGAGAGAATGATGACTAACATAGACCAACACTGAACTTTGACATGGCCTTTCTCCCCTTCAACCCCCCATCTTCTAAGGATGAGCTTTGTGTATATACACTGATGCGAGAGGATGTTATAAATTCCCCCATACCCATCGCTCAGCTTCAGCACTTACCGACTCCTTGCCATTCATCTCTTCTGTGCTTTTTTGGAGTTTTCATTTCCAGATCAGAAATGGACCTCAGTCCCAGAAGAAACACCAATAGCTTGTTATCCCTAGAGCAAATAAATGGCTTATTTTAAATTTGCTTCAGCAGTTAACTTACAGAAAAGTGAATTACTACCTGGGGAGTGGCGGGATCCTGGTCAGCTCCGCTATTGAATTATGTATGACACAAGTCTCTTATCTTTATCCCTGTTGCTGACTCTAGAGGATCAGGAACATGACTAATGCGATCACCACAGTTTCCACCCTTTGCTAGACCTCAGTTTCCCTCACTTATACAACGAGGAATTTTAAACCGGATAATTGCTCATAGCTCTAAAACTCTATAGTTTGGAAACATTGCCTGTTAGCAAGTGCAAACACGATAGGAGCAATTATTAAATTACCCAGGGCTCTATTTAATTGTACCATAATTTTATTTTGGATGGGAGCTCCCAAAAGCTTGGCTGCTGCTATAGGCATTATTATAGGGCCATTGGATTATCACTGGCTGCTGTCCTGAAGTCAAATGATGACTTCATTGGGAAAAAGAAATACACAACAGAGACCCATTCTCACATAACTCAGCGCTGTTCTCTGGAGGGGAATAATGTTGAATGAGACTGACTTTGGAAACTTTGCCTCTGGCCTGGACACTGGGATTATTCCTACCACGTCTATTTCTGAGCATTATCCCAAGTGTAAGGCACCCCTGAAAAGAGTTCACAGAAAAACGAAGAACCATGCGCCCAAGTGGGCCACGGGTTTGGCGTTCTCAGACTGAGAATGCCCAGCAGCATGGTAGCCGTCCCCCATAGGAAACAATGGATTAAGGTGGCAGCAGTGCTAACGTGTCTCTTGCCCTTCTGTGGTGGCTTTGGTGCCACATTCTTTCTCTGCCTTTGGAACTGGTTACTGTTCTGCCATTGGCCACCCAGTCAGCAACTCTCACTCACTGGTTCCTTGTCCCCGGGAATGATCATCAGACTTTAGGGAAATGGCAGATGACTTGATGTTGGGAAAGGGATCATTGTCTTGTTTTTAAGGACCAGTGAGTTAGTAGAGCATTTGAGCCCAGAAGCCATGTGGTACCAGTCCTAGTCTGGGGCCCAGCTGGGTCAACCTCCTGACCCATGCCCCACACTCTTAAAAAGCTAATTGAACTCTTGGGTCTCTGTTGATATCTCATCTGGTCCTGGGGCCCCTGTAGGGGACCAAGGACTCAGTGCGTGAATCTAGATAACCCCCCGATTCCACAGCGAATCTGGGGCACGTGGGGTTTTGAGTTGCTCTGACTCATTTTCTCCTCTTCTTCCTTATCCCTGATACATCTTCTGTTCCAGTAATTACTCCACACAGAAACAAACCAATCTGATGTCCTTATGTGCTGAGTCCAAAACAATCATTTTTACTGTTGGCATAAAAGTTGGGAACAAAAGTGGACTTGGGGGACAGTGGGAGGAAGGGCTGTGCTGCATTCCTGGGGTCCCATCATGGGGTCCCATCATGGGGTGTCCAACCTCACCTGGCTTCATCCCTGTCTCCACAGCCCAGCCGGTGCTGTACTGGTGTGCCCGCAACATGTCCTTCTGGAGCAGCATTTCATTTAACTTGGCCGTCCTGATGAATCTGCTTGTGGCGTTTTTCTACCCATTTAAAGGAGTCCGAGGAGGTACCTATATTTTTAATTTTAAGGATAACATTTTCCTAACTAGATCCCATTTTCAGACAAAATGAGGTTGTCATTGTTGCCACAGATTTAATTTGAAACCTTACTTAAAATATTTATAATATAAATATATATCCATGTAATTTTTTTAATCAAGAAAGAGAAGAAGCTATATACTATTAAAATTGTGAGATACTGTCTTAGTTCCCTTGTTTAAATGTCCTGGGAAACTATGTCTCAGAGAGGTTGAGAGATTTAGTCAAATTTGCACCGCTAGTTAATGACAGAACTGACCCTGAAACATAGACATTTTGAGGCTTAGTCTAGTAAATGTTTACCTACACCATACTTCTGGGATTGATTTCAGACTAAAGAATTTGTAAGAAATCTCTGGATGCTTTTTTTGTGGAGGGAGGGGACTGCTAGGCAATTGCAGGGGAGGTAAAAGTTGTTTGACTGTGGACCGTACGTCCTTAAACGCCTACTCTGTTAAAAGCAACCTGCCATGTTCACATGTTAAAATGCAATGTCCAGCTCAGCGTCTGTAAGTGGCTAAGGCACCAGCTACATACACCTGAGCTGGTGGGTTCACATCCAGCCTGGGCCTGCCAAACAACAATGACAGCTGCAACCAAAAAATAGCCAGGTGTTATGGCTGGCACCTGTAGTCCCAGCTACTTGAGAGGCAGAGGCAGGAGAATCACTTGAGCCTAGAAGTTGGAGGTTGCTGTGAGCTGTGATGCCATGGTGCTCTACCCAGGGTGACAGGTTGAGGTTCTGTCTCATAAAATAAATAAATAAAATGAAATGTCCCTGGTCTTTATGGGTCCCCCACCCAGTCTGCTCCCTGTCATCTGTATAAAGATTCTATGCCTTTTGCTGAGAAAAGGCAGAGGGGCCAATACAGAAGGGACATCTTTCTGTGTGGGGCCCCTCGACTTGTTAATGGTGTTCTGTAGGTATTCATACTTGTGAGGTGCTGGTGGCAGGCATTAAAAGCTCCTGTTCTGTTATACACTTGTGGCCCCTTTTCTGACACCCACTGCAGCCACCTGGGAGGTCTGCTTTTCAGCTAAATTGTTCACCAGAGTTATCTGGCAGATCACCTCACCTATGTACGTAACAACCTGCCAGGAACCACCTTGCCTGAAACATAATGGGGAAAGGAGCCCAAACGTTCAGACCAGAAGCAGCGCAGGAATGAGGTTCAGGCTTGGCTCTTGAGCTTAGCAGTGCAGCGGTCAACTCAGGCAGCTGGGGTATATGTAGTAACAGTAAATTTAAGGACCAATTTGAAAGTGATGACATGTTATGTAATGCTTACATATCTAACTTACCCACTGGGGAGTTTTCCTGTTTGGCCTAATTTGCACTTACGGCACCATTTGAATGATTTCCCTCCCCCCATCAAACATGACTTAAACAAATCCAAGGGGGATTTTTTTTTAAATGCCAAGACAGGAAACATGAGTGTCTACATCTGAAAAGAAGCGACAGGACACAGGGCCACAAAGTTTTCTCTGAGTGGACATCCGCCTTAACCAAGCTCCCAGGGGAGAGGGGTGTGAGCCTTGAAGGGGTCAGGAAGGAGCTCCCCAGCTGTGACAGAGGCCTTGGGTCTGCTTCTGCCTCAGACCACACTCCTCACAGCATATCACTCAACCCTTACTTTGGATGTGTTCTCATTTACTCTTCGTTTCCTCAGAAATATTTCAAATCAGTTTTTGTTATTCACCTTATGCGTTTTGTTCACTGGTCTCTTGTGCCTGAAGCATTTAGGCCAAGTGTCTGGGGCAGGGAGTTGCAGCTGCTGCCCTTCAGTGATAACCTCAGACAGTGGACTTCCTAGAAGTCCAACGTGGTGTCTACGCTTGGCTCCTGCCACTCGTTTGCCACGTGATTCTGAGTGAGCCACTTTGGCAAGTCTTTGTTATCTTCTGTATAAGAGATGCTTAAACTTAGCCGGTGGTTGTGAAACTTCGGTATGGCTTCAGAGTTTAGGGGATACGCATTTCTTACCCATCAAACTTTGAGACCCACTGGATGACATGACTGTTAAGGATCCTTCCAACTCTTAAAACAATGCAGCCTGAAGGCGGCATCAGCTGGAGTCAAGGCTTCCTATTTTGGGATGACAGGTTTTAGAATTTCATGGTGATAGACTAAACTGAAAGTATAATGAGATCTCCTCGGAGGGAAGAGAAGTTGCTCTCACCTATGGAGGCCTTTTCCATTTTATGGAGACCGAATTCCCTGAAACACTTGAATTCACTCCACAGGGAATTTTTTTTTTTTTTTGGTAAGATGTGTTGAGGGCATTTTCTGTACTCACTGCTAACCATCTTTAAGAGGAGTATTGTATTAACCCTCCCTAGAAACAGACAAGATCTTATTTGTTGACCTGAAGATATTTTTTTGAGATCAGTATTTGTTAAGTTTTACTCTAACAGGATTTCCAAAATGGCGTTCTTGAATGTGTGTGATGACCTTCCTATGTGTATGGATATGGTTCTGTGGGTACCAAGAGCACCAGTGGCCTTAAAAGCTCTTTTTCAAAAGTATCATTTCTTCCCCTTTTATTTCAGAACTGACAAGTTACACGGCTTTTCCAAAGCATAAAACTTGGGCAGCTTCATATTGTTCACTGGAACGAACCCGATTGTTGGGTGGATAAATAACTTGTAATCTATCCATACGATGGAAAACTTAGCAATAAAAAGAACAAAATACAATATACCCAGTAACCTGGATGACTCTTAACTTTCTAGATGTGAGCATGCCATGATGACTAAAACAAATAAACTACTATTTAAATTTTTTTGTTATTGAAATTTTCAAATATGTACACAAGTAAGAAAAAAACCAGTGTAATGAACTTCTGTGTCCCTATCAGCCCAGATTTAACAATTAACATGTGGCCTATCTTATTTCATTTATTCCCCCTTCTGTATTTTATGAAACATTTTAAGTAAGTCTAGACATATTGGATTTTTTGTCCATAAATATTTCAGTGTGCATCTCTAACTTATAAGGACATTTTAAAATATGTACAATCATCATGCCATTATCATATCTAACAAAACTAACAGCAAATCCCGTAATAGTCTATCCAAATTCAGATTTCTCCAACTGTCTCAAAGATGTCCTTCTAGAGTTGGGTTTTTGGAATCTAGCACTGCTTTTTAACACTGCTCTTAAAAAGGGGAGACAGCATTTTTTACACTGGTCTCTTCAGGATTTGGGTACATAACATTGTACTGGTCACATTATTACACTGAGATCATCTTGAGTTGGTTTAAAATCATGATTAAGCCCTTACGAAGATGAAAAGTAAGCTAGTGAGATAAAATATTTACAAAACATGTATCTGATAAAAGGCTTCTATCCAGAATATGTAAAAAAAAAGAAAAAGTAGACAAAATGTTTGATCAGATACTTTTACAAAAGAACATGTACATACAGCCAGTAAGCATATGAAAAGATGTTCAACACTACTTGTTGGGGAAATACAAATTAAAACCACAATGACATACCCTGCAAACCTTCTAGAATAGCTACATTAAAAAGACTGACAGTATCCAGTATTGGTGCTGATGTGCAGTGGGTGGAACTCTCCCCCGGTGCTGGTGGGAAGGCAGTGCAGTGAAGTCTTATAGAGCGAAACATACATTCTGGACCCAACAACCTACTTCCGTGTGTTTCTCCAAGGGAAATGAAAACGTGTTTACTCCAAGGCTTATACTTGAATATTCCTAGTAGCATTATTTGTAATAGCTCCAAATGGAAAAGATCCCAGGTGTTCGTTAATTGTCAGAGGGATAAATACTTGTGGTACACCCATGCTATAGAATACTCAAGGAATAAAAAGAACCAATACACACGACGACCAGGAGGAATCTTAAAAACTTGCTTGGAGAAAGCAGTCAAACACAGAAGACTACTTACTAATATGATTACTTGTTCTATTTTTATGAAACTCTAGAAAGTACAAAACTATACTGACAAAACTCAGATCAGTGGCAGCCAGGGGGTGGAGATGGACCAAGGCAACTGCAAAAAGGACCAAAAAAAAAAAAAAAAGAGAGAGAGAGACAGGGCCCTAGCTCTGTTGTCAGGGCTGGATAGAGTGCAGTGGCATCATCATAGCTCACTGCACCGTCAAACTCCTGGCTCAAGAGACCTTCCTGCCTCAGAGTAGCTGGGACTACAGGCACATGCTGTCATGCTTGCCTAATTATTATTATTATTTTTTATTATAGCAATTGGGGGGGGGCGGTCTTGGTATGTTGCTCAGGCTGGTCTTAAACTCCTGGACTCCATCCCACCTCAGCCTCCCTAAGTGCTGGGATTATAGGAATGACCATGTATGACCTCAAGGAAAATTTTTAGGGTGACAAAAATGTTCTGTATCTTGGTTGTGGTGACACATGGCGGGGGGGGGGGGTTACATGACTATATAAGTGGCCATAATTCATCAAAATTTACACTTAAAATATATGGATTATTTTTTAATGGTGGCTAAGGACTATCAACATGTGCCCACTGTGGGTAAGATGTGTAACCCAAGACTCAGTTGTTTTTAAAATGGAGATAACAGTACCAACCTCATAGGGTGGTAGAGAGGATGTAATGATAATAAACATAAAAGGCTTACCATGAAGCCTAACGATTGTTAAATGTACACAAAGGGATACGCTCGTCTCAATATCTGCTTCTTGGATTTCTGAGAAGCTTCTGCCTCTTCATGCCCATGTCTGATCGGTTTTCCCTCTGAAGGCTGTCAAAGGGGAAGAGGTAAGTGGCAGGGCTTAGGGGAAGTTTTTAATGAAGAAAACGAGTCTCGGCAGGTGTGGACTAAATGAATTAGGGCAGCCAGCAGCTCATGAGGGAGCCATGACCTGCAAAGGTGTCTTCCTGGATGGCGCTGCCAGCCCAGCAGTTAGGAAGAAGTGAAACTCCTTTATATAAGTGGCCTTAATCATGTAGTGCTGCTTGTTTACATTTGAAGGAGACTCAAAATGTGACAGCATTTGAAATAGGGTTTTTTTTTTTTTTAATGAGTGTTTTACAGAACTGTATTTTTAGCCATGTCGGCTCACGTTATATAACCGAGCCGTCTCGTGGGACACTCTAAATAGAACTTGCAATAGCAAGAGATGACAAAAACTGGTATAAGCTCTTTGACTGCAAGGATAATCTAATTGTAGGATGCCGCTCATGATACGGAAGTTGCCTTCCTCCTTCCCTTGAAGAAATCTGATTCAGGCAGGGGACCTGCAGTTTTCCTTTGCGTACTTTTAATAGAAAATGAAGTTTAGGCTTCCAGTTCATTTTCCCAAAGAGTGAAGAGTGACACACATGAGTCTCATTCATTGAACGGAGCATTTTGTAAGTGCCCGCTGGGCAACCCAGGTGCTTCTCCCAGGAAATGTGGAGTCTGGATAGAGAGAGACAAGTGAACTGACAGAGGATGGGATTCTGTAGGGAGGACGAGCCAGTGCAGGGAACATGGAGGAGGAGGAACATCTAGCATGTTTTTATGAGGAGGAAGAAAGTTGGGGAGACCCCCTGGAAGAGGTAACCTCTAAGCTAGGACCTAAGGTGAGTGGGAAGCGGAAAAGAATTCCCAGGCAGAAGAAAACATCTACAAAAGCTCAGAGGTCAGAGATCATTGTTGTTTTGACTGGGGCAGAGGCTGGAGCAGAAAATTTGAGTGAGATTTGGGACACATAAGACCAAAAAGGTGATTGAAGAAAATGGAATTAAAACCCGTTTTGGTCTGTCACCGATGGTCTGTTATTAGTGCAAGCACGAATTTGACAGAACTTTGCTTTGTGCTTCTAGGAACACTGGAGCCCCACTGGTCAGGACTCCTGTGGACAGCCATGCTTATCTCCTTGGCCATCGTCATCGCCCTCCCCAAGCCTCATGGCATCCGGGCCTTAATTGCCTCCACAATTCTACGATTGATATTTTCAGTTGGGTTACAACCCACATTGTTTCTTCTGGGAGCTTTCAATGTAAGTATGAGTATCTGCATTGCCGCTGTTCTGTCTGCGAGTAAACAGGAATGCCCTCTGTTCTGGTCCCTAGAATTCTGAACTGAAAGCCCAGGCCAGAATCGTATTATTTGTAGCAACTGTCAAAATAGCAGAAGCGGGCCAGGCCTGGTGGCTCAGCCCTGTAATCCTAGCACCCTGGGAGGCTGAGGCAGTAGATTGGTTGCGCTCAGGAGTCTGAGAGCAGCCTGAGCAAGAGTGAGACTCCATCTCTACTAAAAATAGAAAAACTTGCTAGGTGTTGTGGTGGGTGCCTGTAGTCCCAGCCACTTGGGAGTCTGAGGCAAAAGGATCATTTGAACCCAAGGGTTGGAGGTAGCTGTGAGCTATGATGCCATGACAGTCTACCCAGAGTGACAAAGTGAGACTCTGTCATACACACATACACACACAAATAAATAAGAAAACAGCCAGAAGCAAGAGATCATGGCAGGTGGACACCCCCCTCTTGACCTTCTCTTGGTACAGTGAGCCTCTGAACCCACCCCTCAGGCATTAGCAATCTCACTTTTAGGGAATATCCCCCTCAGGACTTAGGGAGAAAGAGGGATAGCAGTTGAGATTTCAGTTGTTTTGCTGATCTGGTCAAAGGTTTGTTGGGACAGGAAATTTTAGCCAGTAAGTCAAATGATGAAATATTAACACAGCACCTGCTTCTGGTGAGGGCCACATAGAAGAGAGGGCAGAGGTAAGAGGTACTGTCCAAACACAGAGGTGGAGCAGGTAGGGAGGGAAGAGGGGAATCAGGGACGGTTCTTTAAAAGCTGGTGGTGACATTTGGAAATGCTATTCCATTGCTGTTCAAGAATGGAAGCCAAATGCATCTGTAGGAGGATTCTTAGGGAATGGAGACAGCTGATGCAAGACCACAAATTGGAATGGTTTCCTGGTGAAGGGAAGGAGAAAATTTGGACATGTGAGGCACTGGAAGATCTAAAAATGCCTTCCAGAGGTTTCTCTTCTGAGCACACAAGGAAGCTGGGGTCCTTGTACAAAAATGGAAGCGATAATGCAAAACAGGTTAAGATAGTAATTCGGTGCAACAGTGAATGTCCCACGAAGCGTGTCAAATGGCACAGGCACCAAGGGCATTAGAGGAGGGAAGACATCCAGCTGATGAGCTCAGAAGCAGGAGGCAGGGTGGAAGTGATGTCTGAAGGGGTGGATCTGGCTGAGAAGCAGGGAGAGAGAAAGAGCATTTGGTTTCTGTAGGCCAGAGCAGAGCAGTGGGAGAGCCCAGGATGCTTGCAAGAGGTGATGAGGAATTGAGTTTCACCTCATTTGTGGTTATTTACTGATTGGTGAGGATGGATTCCATCAGAGTCACCTGGCCCCTGAATTTTAGGAAAAAGCAATTGGATCTCATTCTCCAGGTCACCATTTCCAGAGAGTGTTCCAAATTGATCAATGTTAGGTGAAAAAGGTCACATGGTCCAATCAGCCTGGGAAGTGCTGCATTGATGCGAGGTTGTGTTACTCAGTTTTCTCAGAGACTTTCATATACTTACATGGATCATGAATCCACAGGAAAGGGAAACAGTGTATTTATGTTCCCCGATGTTATTGGCCTGCAACTTTTTTTAAAGTATCACTCAAGATTGGTGTTGTATAGAACACACATTGGGAAACACAGTTCCCTGCAGTGCAGCGGGTCTCAACCTGTGGGTCGCAACCCCTTTCTAACAATGAAAATACACTGCAGCATTAGGAAGGTTGAGAACCACTGCTGTAGTGGAAAGTGCTGGGAGTATTTTTGAGCCAAGAAATGGTACCTACAAAGAAGTATTCTTGAGAAAATTCATCCAGTAACGATACGTCATGTGGGGTTAGTGGGAGGGACTGGAGGCAGGGGGACCAATTCCGGGCTGCAGCAGTGCTTTGGATTAGGTGTGGCAAGCCAGAGTCTGGGTCCTGATGTAGGAGGAAGAAGGTAGGTACAGATCTCAGAGATGTGAGGCAGCACGTGGCTGGTGCAGAGCCAGAGCCTTAACTCGAGAGCCGTGTGCAGGTTGAGGAAGCTGTCAGCGTCTCAGCTGGGTGACAGAAGAAGCAAGTGTCATGGGTGATGGGGAGAAGAATAATCGGGGTCACCTAAAATGTGGTCACGTATCAAGTTTTCAGGGGGAAATACACTTAAATTGTTGGCATATTGGACTTAGCCGTAAGATGTGCTTTAGTGCGAGCTCTGGCATTTGGAAGGGCAAGACCAGAATGACAGAGAGATCTCGGTGAGGAGAGGGAATGTCGGCCTGCAGTGAGAGGAAGCTACTTGAGAAGGGAATATGAAATAATTACCTAAATAAACGGAAGGAACTCTAGTGTTTCAGAGGTTATCTTCTGTGAGCTTCTCTAGTGCTTTTTTTCTCTGGTCTTCAATCATTCCACTGTCATCACTTCTTTAATACAAATCATGGGAGGGGGAGACTCAAATGAGACTATTAATTACCATTTATAATGACCTGAGCTGGGGGGGAGCCAAAATAGCTACGAGAAGTAATTATTTAGAGGGAGTTTTTAAAAAGAGAGAAACTCCCACATGGAGCTTGTGAGAGAAGGAAAGAGACAGAGCAGGAGTGTGGGGATCTGAGAGCTGGAAGAGGAGAGTGGGTCTTACAAGCCCAGCTCAGAGAGAGAGGTGGGGGGGAGGAGCCTGTCACTCTGCGGGGGGCTGGGAGAGCTGCTGGGTGCATCCTGGCAGAATCCCTAGGACAGTTCCTGGGAGCTGATTCTGTGGAGAGGTGGGGCTGGGAGCCAGATGGAAGATGCAGAGGGGCACACACATCTTCACATGTTTAATAGAGCTCTTTATCAGGGAAGCAAGAGGGGACACCAGGGCAGTTAAAGGGGAGAGTGGAATCAGGTGAGAAAAAAAAAGCCTGTGCACATTCGAGGTCCTTTGACATCCCCAGAGCATCCTTTGCCCCCTCCCCAAGCCCCATCAACACAGACCATCTGGAGTCAATAACTTTCCTATCCTATGAAGGATGCTTCACAAGCAAAGGTTAGAATATTGGGGGGTGGGGGAAATAACCTGGCAGATTGAATGTTTAGTCTGTCTGAGAAAGCCAGAAGTTTTCTGTGGGTGTTGGCTTCCTTGCTTATCTGATTGCCGAGAAGCTCGTTTACACCGACCTACCAGATTAACTGGCAGAATTTCCCCGGCACCTGTGGCCAAGGGAGCTAGAGGAGCCGAAGATGGTTTTACCAAGTGCATCCAAAGAGCTTTCATTCCAGCCTTTTCTGGAATCCAGTTTGTCTGTCCATATGTTGCTAGAGATGGACTCCTAGGGAGGGGGTTTCTGTCAAAAGTGGGACTGCACAGTAGATCAGCTGGGACTCGTTCAGTTGCAGGCATTAGAAAATCTATTCTATGCTAGTCTGAGCAAAAGAGAAAATGAAGAACCTAGCTTCAGGCTCAGCTGAATACAGGGGTTTGGACAATAGCATCATGGCCCCTTTCCTCTTCTCATGTTCTCAGGGTTGGTGGTATGGCAGCTCCAGAGTTTATAACCTCTCAAGTTCAAGGTCAGTGGGAAAGAACAGAATTGTCTTTTGTTGCAACCCCAGCGAAGCACTCAGTAGCTGTCATTGGCTCCATTTGGTCCTGTGCCTACCCCTGAACCAGTCATTGTAGCCAGGCAAATGCAATATTGTACTCGGCCAGGTTGTAACCCCTTCCCAGACCTCAAAAGGATGGATCCCCAAAGGAAAATTAGAAGTTACTCTCAGGAGAGAAGGCAGGGAACTCATCCTGAGGTCTTTTACTCCCTCCTTCCCCCAGAGAATTCTCATTTTCCCTGTGAACTGAGGAACCAGTCTCACTGGCTGCTTTGCATTAAATTATAACCCTGTAGTGTCTAGAATGTAAGAAATTTAGAAAATGCTTTTGATCATGCTGATCACAGGGTTCATGGATTGAGGTGACTTCTTTGTTTGACTAACTCATATAAGAATGTTAGAAATGATTCATATCTCATTTTGAAAATCATCATCTCAGTATGTATAAATTTTGTTTTTACCATATAGAAATGCTACTTGATTACCGTCACACACAGTTATTTAACTACCATGTGCTTTGTAACATGCCTCAAAAGCAAAAGAATGAAATGACTTCGATCCATAAAATGGCTCTTGGTGGGTTTGGTGGGCTTTGATACAAAAGGAAGCTTGTGCTTGGGCATGGTTTGTGTGGGACTCTCCTTCAGTTCTCATGAAGAGTTTGGCATAGCCCGAGCCATCTGACTGGTCCTGTCGTTCTCAGGTCTGCAATAAAATCATCTTTCTGATGAGCTTTGTGGGCAACTGTGGAACATTCACAAGAGGCTACCGAGCCATGATTTTAGATGTCGAGTTCCTTTATCATTTGTTGTATTTGCTGATCTGCGCCATGGGGCTCTTTGTCCACGAATTCTTCTACAGTTTGCTGGTGAGTACGTGGTGTCAAAATATTTTACACCTGGAAAACTAGGAAAGTATCTCGTGTCCTCTCTGTCCTCATAGACCCTTCCTCTTAGTGGCGGTTGACCCACCTGGTCCAGCAAAGTTGAAGCCCTACGACATACAATCTTTGGAGACCTGAGAGGAAAGCTACGCAGGAAACAGGGCAACTTGCAGGAACCCAGCACACAGGTGCACAGCCACACCGTGTGGATGTGTGCCATCCACACCAGGTCTCTTCCTTCTCAGCGAAGATGCCTGCAGTCTGGCTCAGGAGATGTTTCTTCTACACGTGACCTTGTTGTTCTTTACTTCTTAGACTCAGCCCACATTTACCAAGGGAAATGTTTTTGAGTCTATACTGCGTGGCAGTCCTCATGGCATCCATTTCTCATGTAGTGACCATAAGAGTAAAAGCTAGTGGCTGGGCGCAGCGGCTCACGCGTATAATCCCCATACTCTGTGAGGCTGAGGTGGGTGGATTACCTGAGCTCAGGAGTTTGAGACCAGCTTGAGCAAGAGTGAAACCCCATCTCTTCTAAAAATAGGAAAACCAGCCAGGTATTGTGGTGGGCACCTGTAGTCTCAGCTACTCAGGAGGCTGAGGCAAGAGGATCACGTGAGCCCAAGAGTTTGAGCTTGCTGTAAGCTGTGACGCCATGGCACTCTACCAAGGGTGACAGAGTGAGACTGTGTCTCAAAAAAAAAATAAATAAATTAGTAGGAGCTAGCTTCAAAGTCCCAAGACTTGTGATAATGACCTCAGTAGATTTATTGGTCCTGGAGACCTTTTCAGTAGAAGTTACTATGTCCTACTGTCTTAACATTTTATGAATCAAGTTGGTTCTATCACCTTTTTTCCCTACCAGGTTTTTAAATTATAGTTTTAAAAAAACTGTTTGGTATCCTATAGTTTAGAGGGACTGTAGACTTACAGAGTTGTGGATAAGAAACCATTTCTTTTACCTACTTAAAATGACAGGGAGCATAAAATTGACCTGCAAGCAAAACTGTAAAGAAACTGGATATGTGAAAATGTTTGTGAGGATAAAAAAGGTCAAGGCCTAAGTGTTGGCTTAGCAAGAAGGATGGACTTGGCAAAAACGCAGAGAAGGGCAAGCTCTCAGGGAGGTGCTATCCTTGTAGCTTCTGGGCTGGTCACTGAACTGCTCTGTGCCTCAATTTCCCTGTTTACAGAATGAGGAGGACACCGTATCTCCCTCACGGCTGTCATAGAGATTATATGCAGCTGTTCACGTCAAGGTCTTAGAATAGCACTGCACACGGTCACTGGCTGTTAGTGTCTTTGTCATCCTATGCTCTTTCTCCCATTCAAAACTCCATAAAGAATTCACGGTTCACATCACCAGGATTAGCTCATTCTATTAGTGCTGGATGATGGCAGGCTAAAGAGAATGGATTCTTTTCCCCCCATCTTAAAATAGGTCTGGCTAGATGTTGAGGTTTTACGCAAAGAGGTCTCAGAATGGACTTGTGACTGCCGTTGTGTGGCCTACTTCTCTCACTCTGTATCAGAAATCTTTAGAGCCTCGTGCCTGCTTCTGGGTCTTTTTGTTTCATGCAGTAACGTCCCTGGATGAGTTTCCAGTTTGTGAGTCAGGGAGCCCCATGTCTGCCAATCACACAAACTCCTGTCCTCCCTCAGCAGGGAGGCACATTTCAGTTGATGGTCTCTCCCAAGAGACAGGAGAGTCCCGTTTAGACAATGCCATCTCTCCTGGCAGAGTTTGGCTGTCCTGTGGTCTACCTCTGGTTGGCTTTGATTCCTTTTCTGTCCATTTGCACCCTCTTCTTTTGGTCCTTTGCAGTGCCAGGTGCAGGAGATGTAATAGCAAGACAGACGTGGTCTCTACCCCCATAGGCCCTGCAGTCTGGAAGGCATTCGCTGCCACCATGGAGCAAATGCTGTGTGCTCTTCCCCTGCCCTCTCTCACTGCCACTTCTGAGGCAGGTGGTATCTTCACATGGCAGCTGAGGAAACTGAGGCTTGGCGAGATTAGGTAACTTGCCCAGAATCACAGTCAGTCAGTGGCAGAGGCAGGAGAGCCACTCAGGTCTATTACTGATTCCCAGGTCTTACACTGCCTTTCATGTGAGCATGTGAAAAAGTCCCTGCGTCAGTGAAACTGGTATTTCACATTGCAGTTTGTGCTTTTGAATCTCTAACCTATCACAGACAGAAGAGTGACTCCAAGCTTCTGGTGATGTTACTGAGCTCAGTTAGTTCACTCTCCTAAGAGCACAACAGGATCAAAGCAGATTGTGGCTGGATGCCTCTCCCACGTGTCTCGGGGTGGGGGAGGGGGTTTCTAAGCCACTACCTGGACTTGTCTGTGGCTTCAAGTGTTGTGCTCCTTTTTGTGTCAAAAGCAGTATTGCATATGTCTGGTGAGAACCACAGACAGAATACTGAAACTGCTCAAATAATTCTACTAACAAGGAAAGGGTACAACCAAAAGAAATTGGGCAGCTTATAAGAGGAGAGAGACCTCCAGCAGGGAAAACCCCTGTGTTACTGGGCCCTGCGAGCTCCCTCCATGCCAATAGGCAAGAAGGGAGGGAGGGCGATCTGGTGGCCTAATTCAAGTGCTGCCCCCACGACCAGACTGGCTGGACCAGTCTGGAATCTGCATTAAAGTTGTGTCCTTAGAAAAATATTAACACCCGGAGATGAAATGTGCAAAGTTCATAAGCAGGCAGTTAACAGAAGGAGAAATCCAGATGGTCAGTAAACATGGAAAAATGTTCATCCTCACTGCTAAACAAAGCCATGCTAATTAAAACAGCAGCACAATCCCATGTTTTACGGGTGACGTTAGGAAAGGCTTAAAAGCATGATTATGCTCGGTCCTCTAGAGAGTGGGTAAAGTGGATGTTGTTCTTTCCTACTAGTGGAGTGGAAACTTATACCACCCTTCTGGAAGGCGATAGGCAATGTGTTTCTCTTATAACATTTGACCCAAAGATTGCATTTCCAGAAACTGACCAAAAAGAAATAACTAGAGAGCATGCAGAGAAGTCTGCACAGAGGTGCTCCTCACACCATTATTTACTATGGCATGTCACTGAAAACATGTTAACTATTAAAAAAAAAATAAAAGGTACTGGTTATGTTAATTACATGTTTTCCATACAGTGAAATCCCAGGTGATCATTTTTGTCAGGGAAATATTCACAATGGCTCAGTGAAAGAGGCTGGCTACATGCCAGTAGGATATTTATGTAAAAATATGTATGTATTATATATATGTGTGTGTGTATATATATATAGAGAGAGAGAGAGAGAGTTCATTTTTTTAAAGGGTTGAAGGAAATAACTTGTAGAGTAGATGTCTGTAGATCATGGAATTATTAGTGAATTTTTTCCTCTGTGCTTTTCTGTGTCTTCCAAGTTTTCTCCATTGAATGTGGGTAATTTTCTAGTTGGAAGAAGGCTTTCCTGCATATAAAAAAATTACACATTTATTGTTTTAAAATCAGAAATTATTGCTTTATAAAAATTGCTTGTCATGTCAGTGATTTGGGGGCCGTCCCATCTGCATGCTTCTTGCCCTTTGCTTGTTGTCTGCAGTCGTCTGTCCCTGCTGCTTCATACTGAGTTGCTAGAAAACATTTAACCGACATTAACAACAATACCCAGCCTTTTGTACTCCTATATTCACTAAACTTGCTCCCTTTTAAGCATCCTCCTTGACCTAGTGGCCCTTCACAGAACTAGTCTCAACGCAGATCAGTGTTAAGGAGGCAGAAAAGCTAATTGACCAGAAAATGATCTCAGATGTAAAATTCTGAATCGGAAGGGACTCAGAGATCAGCTAGGTCAGTCATCTTATATTACAGATGACGTGAGATGGCTTGGACATCATCTTGCAACAAATTCAAAGCAGAGTCAGGATTCGGGCCCTAACTCATTTCACTGTGCAGAGTCACAGCCCAGAGCTACAGAGAGACCAGCCCTTCGGGAGAGGATCAGGTGTCAGCACAGAGGCCACGTTAAAAACTAGTCTCCAGGTACAAGAGTAACTCTACCATTCCCCACAGCCAAATATCTGTGACTATAGCTCTTGGAAAACTAGCCATAATCCTGTCATACCTCTCTGTACCTTTAGGGACCCTCCATTTCTCACAAAGCCAACTTCTTTCAAAGAGCTGGTCCCTGAGCAGAGGACAAGCCTAGGTTGTAAACATGCTGTGAACCACAAGGGTCTTCCTCCCACTGGGGGAGGATAGTAAGGGTTGAGGCTTTCCTAGTGTGTTACTGCCACTAAAGTCTCTGTGACCTTCCCCTGTCTCTTCATCAAGAAATTAATGATATTCCCTTTTACACACATTGTACTTAGTGTCCATGTATGCCCATATGCTAAGCGCTATATCTATCTTGTTTATCATTCACAGTAGCTCTGCTTCTTCCAGTCTGTAGATGAGGAAGGCTCCAGGGGATGGGGAAAGTCACAGTGGCAGTCAGGAGTTGAGCTAAGACTTGAACCTACATCTAAGTCCAGAGTCCTTGTCTCTTACACTGGCTGGTAGTATGTCTACCATCTCACTCGACATTCACCTCTAGAAGGGCGGGGACCAGGTGGCTGGCCCTCCAGAGACACTCAGGAAATACTTCCTAAATGAATGGATTCCAAGACTTCCATCACTTTCCTCTCCCTTTTCTCCCTGCAACTCATTGGCACAGCCATGTATTTTCTCTGTTCCTGGGATGTGTAAACTGTTCCCTGTACTACTTGAAATTTTGCTATTGTTTCCTGCCTCCCTCTTCCATGTTTCTTTTCTCCCATTTTTACCCTCTCAGTTTTCACTGTTACGATAGCCAAGATGTTCAGGTTAAGATTGTAGCATGATGCTTTTGAGTTTCCAATAGGGTGAACACTCTATAAACCAAGTTTGTATTATGGGATATTAATGTACATCTAATACAGAGGCTTCTTTAAATTGTCCTATTGTCTCCTTTTTGTTTTTTAAAGCTTTTTGATTTAGTGTACAGAGAAGAGACTTTGCTTAATGTCATTAAAAGTGTCACCCGCAATGGACGGTCCATCATCTTGACAGCGGTTCTGGCTTTGATCCTGGTTTACCTGTTCTCGATAGTAGGCTATCTTTTCTTCAAGGATGATTTTATCTTGGAAGTAGATAAGCTGCCCAACGAAACGGCTGTTCCAGGTGGGTTTGGGATCTTCTGATATTTTTTCATGTCAAAAGAACAGCTCCTGATTATAACTGAACTTAAGAAAATAATGACTTTAGCAAACATCTAAATGTAGACATCTCCCCGACCCCCAACAAAGACTGTGAATTTCAAATACAAGGCATAGTTCTCATAGTTCTCAAAGGGTGATGTGGTATATCAAATGCTATGAGTGAGTGGCCAGGTTTTACATTTAGTTTATTCAGTAACATTATAAACTAGTACAATTTTTTTTCATAAAACAGACTATTTTTTATATATTGAAAGCCTTTAGAGATATATATTATATATATGCAGTCCTTTGACTTAGTTAAATCTACTTCTAGGAACTTATACATGAAGAAAAACCCTGCTGACTCTGCATGTAAAAACAGACATATATATGGGAGAATGTTCACTGTAATGTGGAAATGGAAATGAACTAAGTGTAAGGAGGTGTTTCATTAGACTGTGGATGTACATGGGGTGGGGTCCCCTAAGCATAGGTGCATCTTTGTAAAGCTTCATGGAAAAATACCCACGAGGTATAGTGGGAATTGGCAGAAGGATAACTACACCAGGATCACACATGTATATATATTTTAATTGAAAAGGATTTTTATATATCTATATCTAGCCTGCCCGGAAAGTATTTTTTTATATATACACAGACACATACAGGCAGAGGGTGCCAAAAAATGTACACACATTTTAAGCAGTGTTATCTCTGTATTACTTTTTGAAGTTGAATTGAAGGAACCGTCGTTACCAGTCAAGTGTACCTAGCCAGACGTGCCGTGAACAGCCATTTTACCTGTGATTCATACCTTTTTGGGGGAATGATCGATGTTATTTCCAATATGAAACCTACTTATATTTACTCATACTTTGTTATGAAAGATAGAACACAACTATAGCCCAGGATAAAGGAGAGAAATGGAGTGGGAAGGGAGGGGAGGAGGGAGGTCTGATAGAGGGAGGGTAAAAGGCGGGACCACACCTATAGAGCATATTGCAAGGGTACAAGTCATATCTGTCACGTGTGGAACATAAATGTCTTAACACAATAATCAAGTAAATGAGGCGAAAGCTATGTTGATTGGTTTGATGTAACCACGTCAGATTATATAAAAAAAAAACAATACATTGTACCCCACATAAATGTATGTGCATACATTTATGCATAAATGTATTCATGATCTATGTGTATTTGACTTAATAATTTAAAAAAAAGATCTCTTAAAATGTGTATATATTTTTGGCACCCCCTGTATATATAAATTAATATAGATGAATATATCCCAAGACTGCTAGCAGTGGCTGTCTCTGGGGCTTTTTCACTATATGTATACAGGTTTTACGTTGTGTTTAGTTTTATATGTAGCAAGAACGGAAGAGATTTCCAATTCTCAGATTAAAAAATGACCATATATCCAAGTGTTCTTTTCTCTCAATGAAAAAACTTGGCACTTAGTAAAATATTACTGATTTTTCATCAGGTAGCCAGGCCCCCTGAGTCAAAGGAACAAACTATTGAATAGAATTGTTGTGACTGACTGGGCCAGGCAGCCTTTGTTTTCTCTTTCCTGAATTCGGTATTCTTGGCACGTACCTCCAGCTTCAAGCTGTGCCTGCCTTACTGTTTTGAACTAACTTGTCTGAACCTTGGATTTCCGTCAGTGCCCACCGGTGCTGCTCGCGCAGACCTGGTATTAATCTGGCTGGAGTTTTGTAGTTCAGTAGTATTTAAGAGTTTCAGTGGTTTGTCTTTAAAGTTGGAGAGGTTCTATTTAAGTGCGATATTTCTAGTAAGCCTACAGGAATTGACATTTTTGGCTTTTATCCCATCCAGATCACCAAATGAAAGTGTAAATTGCATCCCTGCTTTGAATTTCTATGCAGGATTCTAGGGTGATATTTATGTAAAGAATTGTTTAATCAGCCGTGAATTGGGGACTTCAAACATTTTAACCATATGCTGCCAGATTGTTCATCATAAAATTCCTTCTCTCTCCCAGAAACCAGCGAGAGTTTGGCAAGCGAGTTCCTGTTCTCGGATGTGTGCAGGGTAGAGACTGGGGAGAACTGTTCCTCTCCTGCACCCAAAGAAGGTAGGACCTCGTAGCTGTCAGCCTCAGGCGAGCGTGAGACTGCTCCAGAGGCTTAGATGATGTTGGAAACAGATTAGAGCATGTTTACTGCTCAGAAGTAAGGCCTGTAGCAAAGGGGAAAGGCTGGGGTAAAGGAGAGAGAGTAAGGAAAAAGAAGGCTACTTGTGAAGAAAATACCTGATTTGACTCACTTTTTGCTGAGTACCCACTATTTGCTAGGGACCACGTTGTACTCTGAAGAGACAGTAACAGAGTATGGGAGGCAAGCAGGTGAACAGAGGATTACTAGTCTAAAGAATGCTGGGAATCAGGATGCAGTGCAGAAACTGGGCACCCACCTGATATCAGGGTGAGGGCATCATCACAAAGGTGGTATCTAAACTAAAATAGAAGACTCCGGGGCAAAGGAGGAGAAGGGGTAGATACTCCAGGTAGAGAGAATATAGCATATTTAAAGGCTTAAAGGTTAAAAATAAGTAAAGAAATAAAACAAGTTTGGAGAGAGAATGATTAGGAAGGAAAGTAACAAGAAATGAAACCAGAGATAAAAGCAAAGGGCTAGATTATGAAGGGTCTCACATGTCGGGCAGAAGAAGTTAAACCTCATCCAAAGGATGACTGGGGGTTGTTGAAAGGGGAGTGGTAGGATGGAATCCGAATGTTAGCTAGGCCATTCTCATTTCAGCTAGAAAGACGCAAGGTAGCCAGCCAGTAGGGTCTGGTTCTTCCTCCCATAAGCCAATAAGAATGGACAGCCTCTGATGTAAAGCAGTTTGTCCAGAGGACCTGTTGTAAAACCTGCTGTCAAACTGGATTGAGCCCTCACAACATGCCCAGCGAGGCATGTGGGTCCAGTAGCCTTCTGCTTGTCTGAGAGACAAGATGCCTGTGACTCAGGGCGCTTAAGCAATTTATCTGACGTCAAATGAACTATTCACAGCTGGGACTAAAGTTTAAAACTCTGAAAAGGAAAAGGGATTGTTTTCGATTTAATAGAGGAAAAGCAATACTGGCATGGCTTGAGAAATGAGCAGGGGTTAGTGATGAAAACACAATAGCCCGTGATGACTTTAGCTTTTGAAAGGAAGTACTTGACGCTTAATCCCTTAAGTTGAGTCCTCCTTGTGCCCGTTGGCTAGAAGATGGCATTCAGGAAACGTAAATTCAGAATCCCACAGTGTCTCTTTTCCCTTCACGCCTTAAATCTGTTGTCACCTGCCGCACTAGCAGAGCTGGTCCCGGTGGAGGAGACGGAGCAGGACAAGGAGCACACGTGTGAGACTCTGCTGATGTGCATTGTCACTGTGCTGAGTCACGGGCTGCGCAGCGGGGGCGGCGTAGGCGATGTGCTCAGGAAGCCATCCAAAGAGGTAAATTAATCCTGAGGGAAAGGAAGGGCACAGGGGCGGATGGGGTGGGTGGTGAGAGCACAACGCAGTGGTGTTGAGTGTAAACTGAAGACGCAGAGGAAGAGCGGGAGCGGTGCTGTCTCTGTGCAGCCGGCTTGCCCGGCTCCCTGCCTCCCGCGCTGCATTGAGGAGCTGCGAAGCTGGCTGCCTGCACGGGGGCCGCCTTCTCTCTCCGCTCAGTGGGCTTAATTAAGCAGTGTCCCCTTCAGGCCTGGGTCTGGCCTATCTGAACACCTGTCCAGAACCCGTCCTGGGTGTGTCACATAACACGTGGAGAATCGACAGTTTTAGGCACAGGGTACGAAAAGAGACACAGATGGGGGTTTTAAGGCCCAATTTAACTTCCACCCAAGTAGACACAGGGCTCACTCGAGCTGTGCCCTGAGCTCTGCAGACCAAAGGGTAGTAGGAGAAGAACTGGGCTGATGCAGCCACTCTCTTTTCCAGGAGCCCCTCTTTGCAGCCAGAGTGATTTATGACCTCTTGTTCTTCTTCATGGTCATCATCATCGTCCTTAACCTGATCTTTGGGGTTATCATTGACACTTTTGCTGACCTGAGGAGTGAGAAGCAGAAGAAGGAGGAGATCTTAAAGACCACATGCTTTATCTGTGGTGAGTGTCGCCGCCCAGCTTCAGCAAGGGAGCAAAGGCCGGGGTGGCAGAGGCACGTGGAGACGCTGAGGGTGTGACGGGGCAGGTATGCGCCCAGCGTTCCTGGGAGGGGCCCCTGGCTGCTTCCTCTCAACTCTGCCCTCAGCAGCCTTACCTGCTGGGAAGTATCTGGGATCTGGAGTGCCTATGAATTCTGTGCAGCAGCCGCCAGTTTGGTTTAAGGAATGAAGTTTGGGGAAGCAGATATGTGACTACAGGGGATTTAAAACAAAGGCATCTTGCAGTCTTTTTTTTGTTGGTCTGCCTGAGTGTCCGTTGGTCCCATTCTAAGTAGATGATAATGAAGCTATTTCATCTGGTTCCAGCCTGTGGAAGTCTTCACTGTGGATACTGTCAACCTTTATATATATATAAAAAATTCCTTTTAGGCAAGGCATGGTGGCTCAGCCTGTAATCCTAGTACTGGGAGACTGAGGCAGGTAGATCCCTTGAGCTCAGGAGTTCAAGACCAGCCTGAGCAAGAGAGAGACTTGGTCTCTACTTAAAATAGAAAAACTAGCCAGGCATTATGGCGGGCACCTGTAGTCTCAGCTACTTGGGAGACTGAGACAGGAAAAAAAGGCTTGAGCCCAAGAGTTTTAGGTTGCTGTGAACTAGGCTCAGGCCGCGGCACCCTAACCTGGGTGACAGAGTGATATTCTCTCTCCAAAAAAAGAAAGAAAAGAAAAGAAAAAATACTCCTTTTAGAATAAATGTGATGGCGAAGGAGTTCAGAGCTTGGGCTTGGGAGTCAGACCTGGGTTCTGATTGGCTTCTGCTGCTTCCTAGCTGTGACTGTGGTTTAATCACTTCCCTTCTTGATCCTTTTTTTCTTCATCCATAAAACAGGTATAGTAATATGTGCTTTTCTGCATTATTGTGAGAGTTAGAGAGTGCTGACCCACGTAGCATAGAACGTGGCACATTGTAGGCACCAGAGGATAAGCAGTGAACTGCAATGTGAAAGAGTTATGTAGGGTCCCAAAGAGGTCATTTTCAGCATAACTACAGGAAAAGATATACAAATGTAAATGAATGATGTAGGGTTCTAGGGCTGAGCAGTCATTTCAGGATTATTCATAATATAATTACTCAATATATAAATTTCCTACTAATACTAAAAAATGAGCATTTTCCATTTAAAGAGTTAAATTATTTGCCTTTGGTTCCCTTCAAAACTTTTCAAGCTTTTTGTTTTGACACAATTTCAGAGTTACAGAAAAGTCATAAGAATTTCTATATATTCTTCACTCAGCTTCCCCAAATATTACTATTGTATTTCATCCGCTGTGTTCGTATACACACATAGACTATTTTTCTGGATAGTTTGAGTGTGAGTAGCTGACACAATGCCCTCTTATCCTTAAATATTTTCATGTCTCTTTCCTATAAACAAGATCAGTTTCTCGTATGCAACAGAAACATCAAAATTAGGAAATTAAAACATGTAATACTAGTTTCTAATCTACAGACATTATTCAGCTTTAACCCTTCATTCCAATAATGTGCTCTGTAAAGCCCAGTTTATGGGTAGCATTCATTCAGTCACCATGCCTGATTGGCCTGTGCTGACAGCCTTTAAGAGTATAGGTCAATTGTTTTGTAAAATGTCCCTTGATTTAGGTTTGTCGGATGTTGCTTTGTGGTCAGATTTGAGGGTATGGATTTTTTACAGGAATATCAAAGACATGTTGTCATATCTTCTCACTACATCCTATCAGGAGACACGTGACGCTGAGTCACCTTGTAACTAGGGATATTAAGGTGGCAATTGCCAGGTTCCTCCACTACAAAGCTGCTCTTCATGGGGAGACACTTTGACATGTTATAAATATCCTCTGCTTATATTAAATTTTCAACCACTGATTTCAGCATCTATTCATGATTCTTGCCTAAATCTATTATTACTATCACAACAGTTGCCAAATGATTTCTTTATTATTCTTTCCTCATTCGTTATTTGTCTTTTTATTTTAAGAATGTTTCTTCTCCCCATGTATGTTTGCATTTGTAACAACACGGACTCATGGGTTTTTATTTTATTCAGTGGACTATAATCTTCTGCCGTCATTATTTATTTGATGCTCAAATTATTCCAGATTTGGCCAGTGAGAGCCCTTTAAGCTGGCTTCTGTGTATAGTCTCATCATCATCATTGTCTTTGTACTTTCTTAATTTTTTTGGCACCATCAGATATTCTAGGCTCAGACTCACATTGTACCTTTCCTGACCCAGGGCTGGACTCAGCTACTTCTTTAAAGACCTTTGATTGTTTTAGTGGAGATTGGTATTTACAAGCCAAGATCTGGGGACTAGTTGTGCTCACTCCTATCGATGCTGCTAGGATGCAGATCTAGATGACAGGTGTATATGTATGCGTGTGTGTATGTGTACACATGTGTGTCTATTTACACACATCCATATCTGTTTATATACAATGGGACCTCTGTAAGTTGACCACCGAAGGGACTGTAACAAACTGGCCAACGTGCAGAGGTGGTCAACAAGAAGTAGGCCTACTGTACTGATATGTAGATGTGGTGCGTCCGGCCTCTGAAAATTAAGTCAACTTAAGAAGATGGTCAATGAAGAGAGGTGGTCAACTGTTTTTGCTATACTTATGAAAAAAAGATAAGTTCATACTGATACCTTTAATTACAATTCAACATTGCAGGATTATTCCATCTTTCCCCCATTCCGTATTTGTGTTCCCTTCTTTGGCAGTGAGGAATCTGGCTCTCATTATCTATAATATATTTATTTATTTGCTCAATCCTAGAAACATAGAAACTAGTTTCAGAATTGATCACCCAGACCTTATCAAAATATAAACTTACCAGCTAGAGCTCAAAATTGTTTTAGCAATTTTGGATTTTATTCTTTCTCCTCAAAACAAAACTTTCTTAACATGTCTGCCTTTGGCATTTACCTGGGTGTAGGGACCTCACCTTCACTGGCTGCCTGCTGTATGGGAGTGTGTCCCATGTTATCATTTAACCCTGAACACTCCTGCAGCCTCGGGAGCTGCCTTCTCACTCACCAGCAATGCTACTAAGGCATGTGCAGCTTAAGCAGCCGCTGGTAAGTGACACAGGTGGCATTCAGACTCGGGTCTGTCTGGGTCACAGCCATGTTTTCCTGCTGTACTGGGAAAGTGAATGCATTTATGAGGCTAATGGAACCCAAGTCCTTATAAGGACAGGAGACAGCAGCCTCCTTATTATTGACAGTTCTGTGATGGATTTTTCTGTACCTTGACTGCTCAGTTGGGGCTGCGGGCTTTCTGTCTCTTTTAGGCTTGGAAAGAGACAAGTTTGACAACAAGACTGTCACCTTTGAAGAGCACATCAAGGAAGAACACAACATGTGGCACTATCTCTGCTTCATTGTCCTGGTGAAAGTAAAGGACTCCACAGAATACACCGGGCCCGAGAGTTATGTGGCAGAAATGATCAAGGTGAGTGCGAAGGTCCCTGGGAGGCCTGGCCATCTCTGCTCCAAGCATGGTCCTGGCAGTCCGTGGGGGAGCTGCGCTGCACAAAAACCACATCTGATGTTGGGGGAGCCCTTCTCTCAGATGAGGCACTATGCTCTGTGAATCGTGTGTTCTCTTGCAATCCTTAGCCCCACCAGACAGGTGGTGTCAGCCTGTTAAGGGAGGCCACGCTGAGGCTCACTGAGGTTAATCTATGACCCTGTCAGTGGGGCTGGGATTTTAACCTGGATCAGTCTCCACAGCTGAATTCCCGGCTCTTTGTTAATCTGCCTCTCTTCTTGGGGCTTGTTATTTTCCCTTCTCCAGGTCTCTAAGTGGTGTCTTAAAAACAAAACGATTGCCCTCTGTCTGTTGTTCAGCATGATTTGTGTTTGGCCCTGGCCTAGCCTTTCTGGGCAATGCTTTGCTAATCATCAGGAAGGCGCATATGATGGAGGAATTTGAGTCCCAGTTTAATCTTCCTGCCCCTGGGCAGTATGGACGGCCATGTCCCAGGAAGCAGAGAAGCTGCTTCGGGTTTTTAGAGAGCTCTAACCTGGCAGGGCTTTGTGGAGCCACCAGACGCGTGCTGTGGGAGTCCCAGGCCAGCTGTGCTAAGACTTGTGCTTTCTGAACTTCATTAAAATGTTCAGAAGCGCAGAGCAAAGTGAGGCACCACCAGCTGTGAAATCTAAGGAGCCTTTGTGGTTTACACTGACTCACTCTGGGGAGAAGGGGAGCCATTAGCTGCTAAGAAAGACTACCCAATTCACTGACCCGGCTTCCAGGTTCCTGATAGTAAGTTATCCTAAATGAGCCTGCCCGTGCTTTTTCACACAGATGTAATTTTCAAGCTTTTAATGTTAAGATGATTGGGGTCAGGTCTGTTCAGATACGTATCTCCACTGATAGGCCGGGATGCAGGCTTTCGGTTTTATTACCACCAGGGCAGCCGTCACGTGGTGATGTTTCCCAAACACCTGTATCACGAGGCCTTTCTGGGGAGACCTGTGCTGTCTGTACCCTTGAGGACCTTAGAGTCAGTCTAATTCCCTGCTTCTGAAAGTGTAACGCACATATGAATCATCTGGAAGAGCTTGTTAAAATTCAAATTCTGACTCAGCAATCACTGCCAGGACGTGAGATTCTGCATTTCCAACAGCCTTCCAGGGGGGGATGCCGAAGCTGCCGGCCCATGAATCACCCTTCAGTAGTAAGAGTCTAACAGGAGAGACAAAACAGATACCAATTTAAGGAATCCGAACTAGTTATGTGAATGATGAGGAAATGTTCCTAATCCTTTCATATGCACGCAGCCCTCTTCAGTTTGTGAAGTTCTTCCACATCTAATAAAATTAAACTTACCCTTGGTGAAAAACGAGGAGGCAGGAACTTTGGGGGGTGAGGAGAAATGAATGTGGGTACCCAGCAGAGACAATTTTTGAAAAGGGTTTTGAACAAGAGAAGAATAAAGAGACAAGGGTCATAGATTAGCAGAGAGAGAGAGAAATGAATACAGAACGGGGAAGATACGTGTTCCAATAAGAGTGTGTGTCCCTTTTCACAGATGACAGGCAGGCTGTGGGGTAGGTGACTTTCCTGGGGAAAGCTCAGAAGGAGCCCAGCCAGGATTCAAATCCAGCCTTGTCTGACTCTAACCGGGAGGGCATGGGTAATACTGGGCCAGGTGAGAGCAGACTCCTGTTTTTAAGGAGATAAGAAATTCCAGTGGGTGCCAGTGCACATGTTCACAGGTGAGGATTCCAGGGTCATGCACATTAACTGAAAAGTCCTCAAACCCTTTCTTTTCTTCCAGTTGTTGAGGGTGGCAAGTTAAATGCTATTTTATCACCATTCATGCTGACTCAAACCTGTCTGCATGGATGCAGCATGACTTCTGTTCGGTGCCTTCATGTCCAGAGGAGATGACCTGTACTTTTCACCCTTGTCCTATGTCCCTTTTCTCCCCTCACTTTGTTCCCTTCTCCCTGCAGAATTTGAGTAGGCTCTGTCTTTAAATCTTCCAGAGGCCAGTTTTGAAGTTTTCTGTTAATCACCTTACTTTCCGGTCACAGAAAATTCTGGTGTGCTTTTGGGCTTCTGTCTCAATCAAGAAGACTTAAAGGAGTCTTGTGAGCAGTCACTTGACGAGGATTAAGAGCCAGGGTGACCTCTGGCCTGCCACCCAGGTCGGCAGAGCAGAGCCCACTGTGCCGTGCTGCTCTGAGAACCCGAGCATTGGTGCGCCTTCCCCATCCACGTCATTCTTTGATTGTATGAGACTTCTTGTCAGAAAGCCTAAAAATCTATAGCATCAAACAGTTCTTAACCGTGAATGTCAAGGTTGCTGAGGAGTCTTATGTTTTGGGTGTTCAGCGATGGCTCAGAGAAGTGTTAGATCCACCAGCTGAAAGGCTGTGCCTTTCTGCCAACACAGTTCGGTGGTGTTTTGTCTTGAAACCACATGAATCTCTGCTGGGGACTCCTAAGAGAGCATTAGCTCCAGCAGGTGGGAGCTGGGGTTCTCAGCTAAATCGTTCTGGGGGGGGGGGGGGGCTTGAGCCTCATGAGACATCTGAGCTGCAGTGCAGAGGCCACCAGCCCACACTGTGGGCCCGACTCAGTTATGCCCTGTGGAGGCAGCCACTGCCAGGAGACAAGGTCCCCACAAGCCTCCCTCCTGGGTGGAGCAGCCTACCCAGGAGGAATCAGTTGATGTCTTAGATAAGCCAACCCCAGGAGGCTGCAATTACTCTGTCGTGGAGGGCAGAGAAGGAGCGGCTAATGAGCAGTGTCTGAGATGGAAGGGAAAGCAGCCTGGAGGGCTCGCTACCCTTTCCTTTGCCTCATGTCCCAAAAGACATCTTTGAGCAGGCTGTGTTGAGGCATGCAAGCCTCAGGAAACCACCTCTTGCCTAATGGCAGAAGAGTGGGGGTGTTTAATTCTTCTGCAGCTCTCCTTAGCCCACTGATAAATACTCCAGAGACTCCCAAAGACTTGGGAAGTAACAGCTGCCAAAAGGCCACCCACCAGCAGAAAAGGCCTCAGGAGGCCACTCAGACAGTGGAGAAGCTACCCAGTTGCCCGAGAGCAGCTCCTTGCAGGATGGCAGCAGACATGGAAAACAGGTTTTCATCTCCACCAACACTGGTTAGTAAACTTTACCTGGGGCACCAGATTAACAAGGGATCTCGGAAACCCACTTTGACTTTCAGAGAATGCCCCCTGCCATCCAACTGTCATGAACAAGAGGGCGGAGCAGAGTGACTGTATGCAGGGCACCGGTCCCCCTGCCTGGACCATGTCCCAGGGGTGGATTCGCTCCTCTGGTTGCTGCTTGACCATATGAAAACACAAGACAGTCCTGCTAGATGTCAACTTCCCTAATTCCTCCTGGACTGGCCTATAGTCAAGGTGACAGGATCCCTTTCCCCTGTAAATGGGAACAGTGCATTTCCTGCCATCCCTGGAGGGAGGGAAAGAAGAAACATGTGAAGAAGCTCTGTCTCACAGTTGAGCACTTCACAAACAGCTGTTCACCCACAAAGTAATCATGTCTGAATGCAGTGGAAGATCCTTCTGGTCATCCCCACTCTCCTTCCACTGGAGATAGGACTATCCCTGGCAAAGCCAGGGCCCATCTAATGTTTGCCATGAAGTCATCACTGCTCAAGAATTGGAGGCAGAAGATCCAAGGTTAAGATCGTCTGTTTCTTCCCAGCTGGTGAGACCCTGGCAAGTGACGAGACTTTGCTGACTTGAGTTTCCTGTCTGTAGACTGGGGGTAATACCACCTCACACATCTGTTAGTGCAAATGAGATGAACATAAGCAACATGGCAGGTTGGTAGGCACTCATGGAGGAGGTAGCAGGTAACAGAACAACTGATGAATGGGCCTGGAGCACAGGGCTGCAGGGCTGACAGAAGCAGCATTTCCTCTGGTTCCAAGACTGTAAGACACACTGGCTACCATATGTTGCTACTAAGAAAAGTTAGAGTGGCCATCTTGACCCTGAATACTACTTACTGTGGAAAATCCCTATATGTTCCTCTTTCTTTACTCTAATTCTCCTGGTTGACATTATCATTCTTTCTCCATTGAATCAGGGAAGAGATCCTTGTGAGTTCCATCCATGTGTTCAGTGGTTTTCTTCACTTGCTTTCACTGCCCACAATTAGGGCTTCATCCGATCTGGGGAGTGGACCTTGAGTTCTGTGTATTCAAGACAAACCTTAGGTGATCTCATGAGAGCATGTGTGCTTGGCTGGTAGGTTTGTTCTTCAGCTCAAGCACCTGCTAAAATGTGGTGCTGTCACTCCTATGACCAGGGTCGTGAACCCTCCTCATTGTAACCCACAGTGCAACTTAGTCCAGGAGTACAGTCTCATATTTATGACTTGGGCCCCAGACAGGGCTGTGCTTGCAGAGAAATGTGACTACTGAGTGACCTCACATAGCCCTGACAGTTCAAGTCAAGAGAAAAAACTTCCCCCTTAGGAACTTGAATTGTGGTGCCAGCATAAAGAGCTTTGGTGATAATTTCTTTAGGTTAATAAGCAAATTTACATTAGCCTTGATCTACATTTAATAATAATAATTATTATCACAATAATTTATGTGCCACACACCCCTTTTTTTGGAATAGTGTGAGTGCCATTTGACATTGCTCTAATGCCAACTGAATTGAGAATTTGTTGGTTTGTAGGTGATGCTTTGACAGACCATCCCGTTGGTGTATTAAGTCTGACTAAGCAGTAAATTCAGTGTGAGTACTCTGCCTGAGAGAATTTAAATACTACACAGTGTGCAGGTTGTAGGTAAAAGATCAGTATGTGACTCCCAGCAAAGATACAGCAGTCCATTTTCCTGTTAATACTACAGACAAGTACAGGAGACTAAATTATTCTTGGAATTTAGAAACTCAAGAAGCACTAAGAAGGGAGGTTAGTAAAGAAAACCAAACAGTAACTTAAATATAAGGTATCTCTTTTACTAATTAAATCTAGATTCCACCTCTATATCTTAGATTCTTCCCTGTCAACAGAAGTCTTAGATTTTCAGAGGGTGCCTTTGAACGATCAGGTAGACTATTGTTCAATTATGTCCTGATACCCTGGGCTGCTCTAGCTACCTTCTCTTCTCCAGGGTAACAGGTTCACAGACCTCTAACATGGACAGTGAAATAAGTGGGAAGAACGTACCTCCCCAGGCAGCTTGGGTGTCTGGGAACACTCCACGGCTGCCGTCTCAGGAGGAGAGGTCTGTGCTGGGCTGTGCTTTGCTGTGGCAGGGCAGATTAGGTAATAACAAGGTATAGGTCACGTTTAATCACTGCTATGAAATAAACGCCGTATGTGCATCGTCTCATTTAATCCCCATCACAGTGTGGTGGGTGGCGCCATTGCCATTTTACAGACGGGAACCTAACGCTCAGGAGGGTCGAGCAGCTTCCCCAGGGTCATACCCGCTGGGGCAGTGCCACAGCCCAGCTTGAAATCCAGAGCTGCTGAATCAGAACTGCCCTTCAGGCTGTGCTGACCTACACATGCACGTGTGGCTACAGATGTGGGCACATCGGTGCACGTGCACACAGCCCTCCATGCAGCCATTTGTCCCTGGCTTCTCTGACTTGGATAGGCAGCAGCACTCAGTCCCCTAGTGACACTGAATTCCAGGCAAAATGCAGAAAGGGGTGGGGTGGGGTGTCGGCCGACTGCTGATGCCTAAATCAGAAGGATGGGAGTTAGACAACTAGGTTAAATTTTCCCCTGAGCCGCTGCCCCCAGCACCACCACTCAGGCGACCACCTCATGTACTACAGAGGGTGTTGAAATGACAGGAATTTGGGGAACAGTATAAAGTGCAGCTCTTGCAAGGGACGTATCTGAACTACACATTAATTCTGACTTGCTAAGATTTGATAAACTTCACTACCCTCCACTTCAGCTTGAAACAGGGGATATGTCATTCTGGTGGCCAGATTTGGGGGAAGAGAGTGGTGTCTGGAAAGAGGACAGTTCCCCAGAACCACAGCCACCTGGAGCTTCCACACCCAGGTGACTCATCCGAGTGAGTGCAACTCCTAATAATTAAACATCAAAATGTCTGATCCATTATCCTTTAAGCCTGACGCTGACTTTTTCTCACAGCTGGGCTAGATACCTCCCTCCTTCCCTTCCTCCTACCCCCGCCAACACATGACATTCCATTGGAGCTTTTCCAGTGTGGTCCATTCTGTATTCGTGCACTCGATTTCTTCAGAAACTAGCTGCACAGGGATAGGAAAGCGAAGGAGCAGTTTTCCAGATCAAAAGTAGCATCTGTGCAGCAGTGAGTGGAATGGTCTCAGAAGGTAGTGGGTATTTTCTGCTTAGGAGCGGGGAGCCCAGGAGCCTCCATTCCTGGGGGATGCTTTCCCGACAGCTGTGGGCAATTTGCACCCAAAAAACAGCCTGAGAGTCGTTTTGCCTGACAACATCTCAGGGTAAATTTTCCAAGCAAATAAATTCTACGAGCTAATTAAGCATTACTGCTAAACGTCTCTGAGGCAAGACAGTGAGAAGATTCAAAAGCAGTAGGACATCTGGCCCACGACTTGTGTTTATCTGTATTTGATAAGAAGCCACAGGAACATGTTAACAAGGGCAAAAGATCACGATGGGAACCGAGTACCTGGCGTCACTACCGTCGGTTTACAAGGGGAACTAGCCCAAGTCTTGCACCTTTCTCGACCCAAGAGAGAGACAGACAGCCACTTTCTTTCCTCCAGGGGCAATCCCAGGAACTGAGGGAAGGGCTAGAGGGAGGAACTCTGGAAGAAAAAGACCAAGAGATCCTTGTGGATCATAACTAAGTGAGAGCGAGGCCCTAGATCTGGAGGGGGAAGGGACAGCGGCAGCAGTGACCAACCTAAGGAAGTGAATGTAAAAATTCACACAGCCACTATGAGGACTCTGAGTTCACGGAAATTAGAAATCAGAGTCCCTGCCAGGCAGGACTTGGGTGCAGGAGTAAGGAAGGGAGAGTCCAGTAGGGCAGGTCATGCACTTAACTCTCCCCGGCCTTCCTTTCTGCCCGAGTTTTCACCATCTCTGTGAGTCAGGCAGGCAAGTCCCAGCTGTAAAGTGACCTGGGCACCCTCTACCTCGTGCAGGTGTACAGTAATGGGTTTGGACTCTTACTCTGGAACTGCAGTGAGGATGCTGGGACGGACAAAGGGAGTTCCTGCATAAGTTCCTGGGGCACCGATACTTAGCATTGGGAGTGTTATAGTCACAGCTCTCCTGCCTACCCTGAGAGGCCACCGAGTCACCTGGACTCAAGCCCTTAGCTTGGAGGGAGGATACAGCCCATGCTGCCCTCTGAATACGATTCCCAGAATGCCTCCTGGAGTTAGCTGACACCATGGCAGAGTTCAAGAATATCAAAGGGAGGGGCAAAGAGGGATTTGGCACCAGCTTCCCGGTGGCTGGAAACAGTGTGTCAGCGTCATTGGAGTCGCCGCCCAGCTGGCCAGGCTGCTCTCACCCCACCCTCTGCTCTGGAGCTTCGGTTTGTGTCCGTGGCAGCTGCACACAGTAGTTGCCGAGTTTGTTTCCCACCTCGCCTCCTACCACACTCTGCCCTTTAGTGCAGAGGGGTGAAGCCCCCGCACCCTCCAGCGTGCTCCCCGGGCACCGTTCGTTTACTGTGAAGCCCTTGGCATTTGGAGCCGGTTCTATACTGAGCACCGTGCTCTCCTCTGAATTTTCACATCCTGACCTTTGTGGAGGGTGTTCTAGGTGCCATTTGTGACAGTGAGTTTGAGCAGGGCCATAATCTGCCCTATAGGAATTTATATGCCAAAGCAGGGCACAGGGGCAGAGTCAGGTGTAGCTGAGATCCTGGCCTCTCCAACTGCAGCGTTAGGCCTGCCAGCTGGTGACGGGTTTCACCACCCATGAAGCCACTTCTCCCCATTGTTGGTTCCTCCACGGACAAAAGCATGAATTCATGAGCTTGTATATACTTGTGTACGTACAGTAGAACCTCTGTACCACGCATGGGACAGTAACAAACTGGTCGCATACAGACGTGGTCACATAAGGAACTAGGCCTGCTGCGCTGATACGTACATGTGGTGCATGTCAGTTTTTGAAAATTAGGTTAACTTAAGGAAGTGGTCAGTGTAGGCAGGTGGTCAACTATGGAGGTTGCCTAGGTGCACATTACCCCCAGCCCCAGCAGATTTACTAAGCTCCCAAAATGCCTTTTTCTGCCCTTATACCTCACCTCCATGCAATCCCTCTTTCCCCCACTACAGACACCCCTGGGCTGCCCATTTGCCCCTTTCATTCCAGACATCCTGATGCCTTCATAACCCCTCTATCTCCTATTTATTCTAGGTAGTCCCTGCATCTGACAGAGCTAGGCTGTAATAGCACATGCCCCTGAGAAGCATGTAACCAAAACAATGCTCTCACCTGGAAAAGGCTCTGAATTTGACTGTCTTCATAATAAAAAATACATATATTCTGAATTCTGTAAGACCTATCTCTTTAAAATGAAACCCTCTAGCCTGTCTCTGGGGAATGGGAGAATGAAGGAACGATGTCACTATCTAGGTATGGTCATCTGTATTTAAAGGTTGTGCAGGTGGACAGGCATCTGGGTTCTCACCTTTCACAAGCCCTCTCTCAGCAGGGCCTCACTTTTACCACCAGAAAATGAGGAAGGTGAATGAAAGGTTCTCTTGTGCCATGTTCAGAGTGTATCAGGAGTTCATGAAATATGGACAGGGAGGTGTGAGCCTTAGGGCTGGTGTTGGGAGTAAGGATGTGGTGTGCAGAGGCAGAAGGGGAGACCTATGTGAACAAGCTAGTAAATACCAGGATCAGAGAAAAATGGAGGATTTGACGATGATTAAGGAGTTTGGAAAACCTGCACCCAGCAGGTGATCTGTTTCCTCCCCCCGCCCCACCCTTTTTTAAGATACATTTTTTTTTTTTACAGTTTTTGGTAGGTCTGGGTTTGAACCCGCCACCTCTGGCATACAGGGCTGGCGCCTTACTCCTTTGAGCCACAGGCACCACCTGATCTGTTTCCCCTTTAAGAGATCAGTCTGTGGGGCATCTTCCAGACAGTGGCAGTGCTGGTACCCTTCTTACTTTTTTGGACTCTTATAAGATGGTGAGAAAGATAGCTTCTTCCTGTCCCTTCTTTCACAGAGTGTGTCTAGGCATGGCTGGCCTTGAATAAAACCATTTCATTCCACAGAAACTTTCCTGTATATAAACCCCTCCATGATAAACTTTAAATGGAAAACAATGTCGAGTGTGGAGCAGCTTGTTAGTGAGGGTGTATTTCTCTGAAACAACAGCAAAAGACTTTGGGAAGATGTTTAGGTATGCTTAGAATAAGAAAAAAAATATTGTATAAGAGTAATAAAAGATAAAAGTTGAATAATGAAATCCAGAAAAGAAAAGAAGAAAGCCAATGAAAATTATTAAAATTTCAGGTACAGCAACCTTGGGCAAAGAATTTTTTTTAAGTTGTTTAAAATTCCTATGCATAACTACTGGGAATGTTCTGGTATATTTCTAAGCTAACTGAAAATGCAGAGGAAGTTGCCTAAGCAAAATGTCATAAGCCAGCTTGGATGCTGATTTTGGGAAAAGAGTGAGTTTGCCTGATTGTTCTTTGTTAGGAATCTCGGATTGGCTGGCCCTACCCTTCCCTGGCACAGGTGGCTGGTCCCACCTTTCTCTCCTGTGATCTCTGGTTCCCTCAACCTGGCAGCCTCAGGTGCCCAGGACCCACCTGTGACACTCCAAGTTATGCACCCTGCTGTCTCACCATCACTGTGGGTGCCCCGGGGGACACTTCACCTGTGGCCCTAGAACAACTTGAAAGAATAATTCTACAGCTGGCTCTGCCTAGAGATTTCATCAGAAATGGGTGTGGTTCTCTCTGCTGGCAGGAGCCTGTCTTTGTTACACTGTATCATCCAAGAACAAATATTAAGTGAGTCTGGGAAGGGCAAGTGGTCATCCCAGCCCAGCTGAAGATTATATAAGGCCTGTTTGGGTAATGTCATTCAGAGCTCAAAAACAGAAATCAGACTGACACCTTCATCTGTGCAGTTTGGACAAACCTTCATGAGGCTCAATTGGTAAAAAGAGAAATCAGTAGCTCTAAAATTTCATTCTAAAGGAAGAAAGGAACTAGATGAACTAACTACCTTTGCACCAGCAGTCAACCACTAAAACTGGATGGAGTCAGTGCGTGCACTGCGGTGCTGACTCGATGCTAGCTTTGGGACCTCAGGCAGATGACATAGTGATTTACAATACTTTGCATAATGCTTCCCAGTTTGTGGGACACTCAGCCATTTGATCCTTACAGTAACCCAGTGAGGTAGCCGGTGATCTCGTTGGGGCAAAAAAAGAAATGGAGACTGGGTTGGTTAGCTGACTCATTCACTGTCCTGGGTACACATTGGAGCATTAACTTCTAATTCCAGGCCGGTCCTCTTTCTACTGACATACTCATGTCACAAAGGCTGTTGTAGAAATTTACAGAATGTGTGATAATAGAGGGATATTGTATGTAGTTTGAGTTCATTGTACTTTATTGGGGGGGGTGCATATGATTAGGTTACATTATTTACATTTGTAAGGTCAAGTCCAAGGTCAGAATTGTTGAGTCCTTCATCCAGGAAGTGTGCCATAAACCCCTACGTTTTATAAGTTTGCTGTACTTTGGGGACAAAGGGTGCCGAATCCTTAAATTTGGGGCTAGCCAACAAGTTCCAGGTGTGGAATCCTTTTTTTTTTCCCTAATTAGTAGACTTTATTTTTACAGCAGTTTTAGGTTTATAGAAAAATGAGGCAGAAAGTACAAAGCTCTCCTACACCCCCTCTTGTTCTACCTCACTCTCCCCACTTTCTCCTACTAGTAACCCTTTGTATTCTGTGGTGCATATGTGATTAATACAGTTGATATACCCAGATTGGATATGTTATCATTCATTAAAGTCCACAGTTTACATTACGGTTAGATAATATCTGGGTTTGAATAAATGTCTAGTGCCACATATCCACTGTTGGAGCATTGTGTGTTATGATATCACACATAATAGTGTCACTGTCTTGGCAGCTACAGCTCAGTGGTTAGGGCACCAGCCACATACACCGAGGCTGGCAGGTTCAAGCCAGCCTGGGCCTGCTAAACAACAATGACAACTGCAACAACAACAACAAAAAAATAGCTGGGTGTTTGGCAGGCACCTGTAGTCCCAGCTACTTGGGAGGCTGAGGCAAGAGAATCACTTAAGCCCAAGAGTTTGAGGTGGCTGTTAACTGTGACACCATGGCACTCTACCAAGAGTCACATAGTGAGACTCTGTCTCAAAAAAAAAAAAAAAATATATATATATATATATATATAGCCTCACTGCCCTGACACGCCTCTGCACACTGCCTGTCTACCCCTCTCCCTCTGATCCTCTGGCAGCCACTGGTTTTGCTCTGTCCAAAGTTGAGATCCATTTTTTTACGTTTCTTCTTTAAATGTAGGGATTTATAGGTATCATAAATGCCATTTTCAGAGTCATTGAACATAGTTGAAGATGATTATCACTGTTTTTCACCCAGAGCAACAAATTTGTTTTGCTTTTGCTGTGATCTTAGAAAAAACGACCGCTAAAGATTATTTTCTTTCTCATCAACGGACATAATCATCTTAGCTCACCAAAGAAACAAAGGATTTAAAGTTTACTAAGGGTAACTATGCTCCTGCTTTAAGAACATTTAAATATTATCTCCAATCCTCCCATCCTCCCCCAGGCATTTCCTGAGGTTGGACTTTGTGGCGAGGGCAGCATCTGTTGCGAGCCCACCCTCACCCCCTCTGGCCACTCCCATCCCCTAAGCATCCCTGGACATTCTGGGAACATCCAGTTTGTCTTCCAGTGTGGTAAGATCAGTAGAAACACAGCTGCCCTGTGATTGAAAGAACAGACTTTGCTTCCCTGAATCTTCCCCCAGGGGATTCTCAGGCGCAGAGAAGCAACAGGGTCAGTTTTTTTCCTAGGACCAGTCTCTGCTCTTGTGACGCTTTCTTCTACCCTCAGGCCTAAAAAAAAAAACCCAAAGGATTCCCCAATAAATGTTCGGTTGTTTAGGTGGTAAACAGTTTTCCACCTGTGCAGACTTTCCCTGAGGAGGTGATTGATTACCTTGTAGTCTTTCTTAGAACAGGCTCTTCATCTGAACCTGGCAAGAAAAAAAAATACCCCATTTCTCAGAATGATTCGCATTTGCATCATACAATCCAACTTCCTCCTCCTCCCTCCCTCCCTCTCTCTCTCTCTCTCTCTCTCTCTCACACACACACACACACACACACACAAACTGTCTCTCTCTCTCTCTCTTTCCCTCTTTCCAATCGACATTTTAAGAGGCTGGTCAATGCCACCCCCGTGTCTAAAACTTTAGTGTTTGCTTTTGCAGGGACTTTTCCAACTTTACCTAGAAAAGAACTAACCAGAACCTTAGCGCTTGTGGTCAGCCTGCTTCCGGCTGTGGCTTCAGTTAGTTTGTCTGCTCCGACAGAGGAAGCACTTGCTGTGACGGGAACTGCACTGGCTGGATTGTAGGAGGACCAGGGCAGACGGTGCCTAATGCCATTGGTATGTGAGATGCCAGCAGCAAGGAGAGTGAGGGAAGGAAGGAGGGACGACTCTAGCCCAGAGTGGCAGATGTGGCCCACAGATGTTCTGTGACCCCATAAGCCTCTCCCAACCCTCCCCCTCCTGACCACACACAACACACACACCCCAAGATGAATTCACGTATAAACAAGATGTCTTAGTTGAAGATGACTTTCCCAAAAATGCACTAGAGGCCAAGATGCTGTGACATGATTTTGATCTTGAAGAGACACACACAGGCAAGATTCTGCAAACATTTCTAGGCCGTTGGACTGGCTGGCTGGAGAGCCGTGGCTGACCTGCTCCCCTGGAGTAACTCAGCACTCAACAAGCTCAGCGTTTTGTATGAAAGTCTTAGCCGGAGAGAAAGTAATTGGATTCAGGTGTTCTCTCTGGGCTCCCATTCTGGTAAGGGGGTACTCTAAGCATTTTCGTTTTGGAATTTAGATTCTCTTTGCAGAGGGAGGTCCTGTTGGTGAGGACCCTTATACCATGTTGCACTTTTGCACTCTGCAAAAGTGACTGGAGATGGAGAGAACAGTTTGGCGAGAATCGCTAATTAATTTTAACTACTAGGTGCTCCGTGGTAATTGGAGATTTGACTCAACAGCCCAAGATGATTAGTTAATTAAAACGCTGGCAATACCTACAATCTCAAATGTGGGGTATCTCCCTGCTTCAGTGCAGAAAAACTAACAGTGCTTACCTTCGAGGGTATTAGAGTTCTCCACAGTCGGTGTGTTTTAGAATGTCACTGGGGACATTGTTAGATTGTTAGATATTCGAGGGACGCTGGGGGAAACCTGTATGGTAATGATTGGTCAATTTCTAGATTGGGAAATTCTACTCCTGTCTTTGCATTGAGCCCCTCCTGTGAAACAGAGAATAACACTTTCTCCATAAAATCAGAGCCACACGGCCCAAGTGGCTTGTCTTAAAGTATGACTTTCTTTGAAGTGTTTGGTTTTATCTCTAACATTTGATTGAATTTTATATTCTCCCACTTTTTAAGTTTAATATAGAAAGATTTTCAGTTGTTGACCATTGACTATAATGGACATCCTGAAAAGGTCCATTATTACTGTCTATGGCTTAACACAGGATAAGGCCTTGGGTAGGGCCTTCAAGTCCCAGGATTATAGTTCTCCCCTGAGGAAGCTGAGATGCAGGGTCTCAGTGTCTCTCCCCACCTCTGAGACATGGAACACAGTTGCCAGAAGTAGCCCTCCTCATGCCAGTGGGCCCTGTTCATACCTAGCACATATCCTAGGCACTCAGGAGTTGGAGCTAGGGCTACTGTGGAACTCCACTGAGGTACAGAGCCACACCCTGAGACCCGGCCATGACCACAGTCCTTGGACTAAAGCCCCTTGAGAGCAGAGACTGCCTTTCTCACAAATGTTCAGCACTCAGGCCCATGCTAGGCACAGAAATTATAGAAGATACATAAATGGCTGTTGAATGGAGGAAGTCTATGTGTGTTACATTTACTTGTTCAAATACCTTTCCAAAATCATTGCCTAGGGCGCCAAGAAACTCATATACCATGAAAGGAGATAAGAATCCACCACAGAAAAATCCTCATCTTAATCTGTAGTTACTCGGTCACTTGTTATTAGATAGAACAGGGAAGAAAAAACTTGCCTTAAACTTTCAGCTACATGGTTATTTCTAAAGTCTTTTGAAGGTCTTATTAATGTGGATGCTTTTTGGAAATCTGTGTTTGCTATTTTTATAGAGGGTTTGCTAAGCAAATGAACATATGAAAGATCTGAAAGCCAGATTTTAGGCGGTTTCACTAACATTGTAGACAGTTGAGCATTAATTTAATGTCGTTCATAAGTTAGCTACAGGTGAGTTCTAGCCAACTTGTTCAAACAAGATACCTGTCCTCTCATGCTCCCTCCAGGTCTGCTCAGGCAAATCTTTCCCATATCTCTTTCTTCCTTCTCTTTCCCTCTTGCCTTCTTTTTTTAATTCATTCTCATTTTATTAATTGTTTTAGAGAAAGGGTCTCACTCTGTTGCACAGTAGACCTCACAGTACAGCTCACCACAGCCACAAAAAGGCAAGAGGTGATCCTTCCAACTCTGCCTCCTGAGTCACTGAGGTTACAGGTGTGAGCAGCACGCCCAGCTTCTCACTAGTCTTTAACCATCTGAGCTGCTCCTTGTGTGGTGCCCTCTCCGTAGTAGAGAATGCCTTCATGCCTGCCCCATCACGGCCCAGCACTAACCTTCATTAGGCCTAGGCCCTGCGTGAAGAGGATTCTGACCAATTGGTCACTAGTGTTTGGTTCTTCCTTTGATGCTACCCTCTCTACTACTCTTTTGACTAACATAGCCTGCTTTATTCTATTAAAAAACAAAACATTGCAAGCATTTTGGTGGCAGGAGCCCTATCTCATACTTAGGTGTCACCCTGATCCTCTTGCCTTAGCGTCCTGAGTAACTGGCACTACAGGTGCCCACCATGATACTCAGCTATTCTTAGAGATGGGATCTCACTCAGGCTGATCTGGAACTCCTGAGCTCAAGCAATCCACCCATATCAGCCTCCCAGAGTGCTAGGATTACAGGCATGAGCCACTGCGCCCAGCCTGAATCTATCACATTTTTGCAAATACTTTCCCCCAAAAGAGTTAATAGCGCTCATCCTTTTTATTTCAATCCAAACAATTATCAAATATTTCTCTCCAAAATATACCTATTTATAGGAGTTTATCATTTGTAAGTGCTAGATAATTCTCAGCATTCTCTTTGAAAAATAGAAATTAGCCACCACCCCTCTTTCTGTCTTCCCTCCCCTCCCACTCCACGGAAGACAAGTTACTCTCCTTTCCAGGGCCTCAGCTTCCTGCATTACAGATGCAGTGGTGGGTGGGATTAGTGATCTCTAAACTCCCTCCTGGCATTACCTTCTGTCACATCTCAACTTGGTGTACCCATAAGCTGCTCAGAGTTTAACGGTTTAAATGGGACTTTGCATCTTTCCTCCTCAGTTTGTTCTCCTCTGGGGTCAGTCTGCAAAAATATGTAGCAGTCACCATGAATAACACGTAGGGCCTTCCGTCCTGTGATCTTCCTGCAGCTGTGCTTTGGGTTCGTGGCTTCATCCGCCCGGCCCACGTCATCTCTCTTCCCATCACAGGAGCCTGTTTGCCCTCGTGACAGTGAGTAATTGCCAGCCACCTTCCCCCCACCCCCACCCATGTGCCCTGTTCTGGAAACTCAGGTTTATTCCTCCCTTAGAGTTGACAGACCCCAAACATGGGCTGCTTCCTTGGTGAGAAGATGTAGCCAAGTCTGACGTGGATGACAGTTGGGGAAACACTTCAGATTTTTCAGCTAGTCATCTTTGCAATGGGATATTTTGTCAAATGAGTTTTTGGTCATTGCTCTATGGTGGGGAAAAGAGGAATATAGGCTCACCTTGCGGGACAAGTGAATGAAGTGTTTATCTCCAGGACATCATAGGACAGTAGAGATCAGTGTTTTTCTCCTTCAGCAGGCATAAGCAACTTGGATTTCCTCTTTAAGCTTTTGTTATTAGGGCCCATGCAGAAAAGGGGTTGAATATCATTCCGTCCCTCCGTAGTCATTTATTGTCTACTGTGTTTTAGTCATTGTGCAAAGGTGGTTCCCGCTCTCGTGATGCTGACAGGAGAGTGAATTCCTACCTACCAGACCCCCTGCCAAGTCTTAAGCAAATGCTGTAAAGTAGATGTGAGGCCACGTTGCCAGTGTGGTATGTCTTCTGAGTAATATCCTTCAACTAGTTCTTACATGGCTTCTATATTGCTAGGTTGCCTTAGGTCAAGACACAGTTTAATAATCTCACTTGATTAGTACTTATTTAAACATGTCTCATGGAATTTTGTTTTCTTATGTGTTGATGCCTTCTATCGTATACAGCAGAGGGTTGGCAAACTCCAGCCTGTGGGGTAAACTCAGTCTGCTGCTAGCTTCTGTAAATAAAGTTTTATTGGAACACAGCCATACCCATTCATTCATATATTGTCTATGGCTGTTTGAGGGCTATAATAACAAAATAGTTGAGTAGTTGTTAAGAGAGCATATGGTCCACAAAGCCAAAAATACTTAACTATCAGAAAATATACAGAAAATGCTGCTGACCTCTGGTATCTGCAAAACAATAACACATTGTATATGTGTTGGGGGTGGTGGTGATTTTAGAAAGTCTGTTCAGTGTATCCTCAGGAGATCGAGATGGTCTGGGTGGGAATGACTCCAGACAGATCTGGAGTGAGTCGGTTTTCTTACCCTTCTCTCCTGCTGATTAAGCTTTCTTACTGAGCGTGCCTGCCACTCTGTACAGGCGTGCTCTTCAGGGGGAGGGGACCCATTCTCTGAATGAGTGGCGAGAAATTCTGTTCCCAGGCAGAAGTTATAGACATCAAAAGGGTGGAGACGGACAAGGAGAGGAAACTGAATTGGCCTTTGTTGTGTCAATGGAGAGCATCCACTAACCACTTGAGGCTGGAAGGAAGAGGCAGAGTCCAGGAGTGATTTCCTCACAAACAGGGAAACAGACTAAGGAGCCCATTCCCAGTGTTCAGCTTAATAATCCCCTTGCCCAAGCAACTGTGTGCATGTTAAATGCCAGAATACTTGGGGGGTCTTAAAATTCATTTCACTGCCAGAGTGTTTTTCTTGGTACAATATGAAGTTCCTAAAGTGGTCAGATTCACAGGGACAGAAAATGGAATGGTGGGTCTGAGGGGCTGCGAGGAATGGGGACGTAGTGTTTGATGGGGATGGGATTTCAGTTTAGGAAGATGAAAAAAGTTCTGGAGAAGGATGGTGGTGAATGTACTTAATGCCAATGAATGTACACTAAAAAATGGTTAAAATGGCAAATTTTATGTCATGCATATTTTACAATTAAAAGAAAAACTCTTCAACCATGTACTATGCAAAGATAAGGGGGCAGTGGCAATATTCAAATGTGTCGATTGGACTCTTTTAGAAACCTACTTTCCCCTCTATTTAATTATAAAATGACTTCCTCTTCTAAGAATTAAGAGTCCCATTATATTCAGCTAAAAAGATCGTGACTGAACAGTTAAAAAATTATACAGGACATCAATTCTGCCTTAGACAGAAATAAGCTAGTAAGAGTTAGGTTAGAAAGTGTAGCACAGTCAAACTGGCCTTCTGGTTTCTGCCTCTAGAAGTGACTCCCACTGTTTTTTTTTTTTTTTTTAAATATGGATTTTAGGAAAGAAATCTTGACTGGTTCCCCAGGATGAGAGCGATGTCTTTGGTCAGCAGCGATTCTGAAGGAGAACAGAACGAGCTGAGGAACCTACAGGAGAAGCTGGAGTCCACCATGAAGCTGGTCACCAACCTCTCTGGGCAGCTGTCAGAACTGAAGGATCAGGTAAAGAAAGAGATTCTATCTCCCCCCACACACAGACACCTGCCAACCTCCATCGCATCAGTTCTGCTGAGGACTCAGTTGTGCTTATGTAACAGTGTCAAGGCACTTCCTCTGGATAGAAAAGGGAGCAGGTAGCGGAGGACAGAGTGGCTTCGTCCACCACAGCCCTCCTGCCCCTTAGCGCCCTTTTACAAGTGAAGGCCATGGTACTGCTAAGGGCATGCTTTTAATGTGAAAAACAAAAAGAAAATTTCAGAAAATGGGCCGGGCATGATAGTTCATGCCTGTAATCCTAGCCCTTTGGAAGGCTGGGGCGAGTGGTTCGTGCTCAGGAGTCCAAGAGCAGCCTGAGGAAGAGTAAGACCCTATCTCTACTTTCAAAAGTAGGAAAGCTAGCCAGGAGTTGTGGTGGGCGCCTGTAGTCCCAGCTACTCAGGAGGTTGACGGAAGAAGATCACTTGAACCCAAGAGTCTGAGGCTGCTGTGAGTTATAATGCTATGGCACTCTACCCAGGGCAACAAAGTGAGATTGTTTCACAAAAAAAAAAAAAAAAAAAAAAGGAAAATGCAAACTACTTCAATGAAGTACTATACAAAAAGCTATACTGTACATAAAGCTGTAGAAGATTAAAAGCTTTCTCCTGTTTTGCTTCCTAGTCCTCAGCTTTGTGAACTCTTTACCTAGGCTATTTAAGTTCAGCAGCCTGGGATAAAACACAGTCATGGAAAAGCTCTTTTTGTTTTATTCATTTACCAAATACTTCTTGAGTGGCTCCCATAGAACAGGCATGGTCAGGTGGCAGGAGTCAAAGTGAACAGTCCAGACAGTCCCTGGTCTCACAGAGCAGAACAGTCTACAGAAATGCCCCATCTTGCTTCCTATCCATAAGATAAATGCTTTGCCCCTTTAAGTAATTGGTGGGGGGTGTTATGCCAAGCCCTATATATTCTTTTTCCACCCATTTGACCCCCTTAAAATGGCCACACGGTGGTAGGATGCAGCTGTGTGTTGTGAGCTTGGCCCGGAGTGATAGACAGACTGCGATCTCGATTTCGTTAGTGCTTGTCTGTAGCTGGCTGGGATCATCACGTACAGCTAGGGGTACAGTTATGAGCATTTGTGAAAGCTTTTTAACCAACTCCATTAATGAGGTTATAAACACTGCACAGTAGACACCAGGCACATCTGCCCTGGAGGTAAGTTGCAAGGTACGACTCTTCTATACACCGTAACCAGTGAAGACCCATCTAGAATAAACTCTTCCTGAAGCTGGTTTACAGAGCATTTTTAATAATCTTACTATGAAGTATATTTCTTTTCCAGCTAAATTATCCCAAACTGTGCCCTAAGATACCATTTGGTCTCAAGTTCTTTTCTTTCGCATGTATTAAGATGCAAATAAAAACAACTCATGAGAAAAGGCATCCTTATTTATGAAAGCTGTCTACAGCTCTGAGCTTGGTAGCTACCTAAGATGAGTAATAACCTAAATAAGTAAAACTAATGAAGATCTAACTGGATTACTTTGCTTATTAACTTTTGACTCCTGCTGGGAAACAGTTGACAAATATTCTGCAGGACTAAACTGACTCATGAGTACACTGTCAGCTACGCTGCTTCTCACCCCACCCCCTGCAAAGTTGCAGGCAAACTTTTTTTTTTTTTTTGCAGTTTTTGGCTGGGGCTGGGTTCGAACCCACCACCTCCTGCACATGGGGCCGGCGCCTTACTCCTTTGAGCCACAGGCGCTGCCCGTAAGGCAAACTTTTTTTTTTTGAGACGGAGCCTCAAGCTGTCCCCCTGGGTATAGTGCCATGGCATCACAGCTCACAGCAACCTCCAACTCCTGGGCTCAAGCGAGTCTCCTGCCTCCGCCTCCCAAGTAGCTGGGACCACAGGCGCCCGCCACAATGCCCAGCCATTTTTTGGTTGCAGCCATCATTGTTGTTTGGCCGGCCCAGGCTGGGGATTCAAACCCGCCACCTTAGGTGTACATGGCTGGCGCCTTAGCCGATTGAGCCACAGGCACCAAGCCAAGGCAAACTTTTTAATGCATCTGGCAAGCTTTACTTTCCTCCTCCTCCCATTTGAGAGAGCTGTGGCTATTGAGAATCTCAGTTAAATCAGACGTTTGCCATGGGTGCCAACAGTCTCACAGGCACTGATCTAATATTGACTTATATAAAGGAACTAGCTATTCCACTTGCCATAAAATCTGGTGCCATTTTTCAGAGAAGCAGTGATCCTTTTTTTATGCCCGTGGTACCAGAATTGCAACAGTTAGGCATTCTAGATATCACGTGCCAACACAACCAAAATTCATTCTTGCTCATTCATTACTGTTTCTCAGTATCACACCGGGCACCTCTTTGGGGGCATGTTTCTGTCGATGTGAGAAACTGGGTGTTTCCAGTTTACTAGAGGATTTCTTAAAATGCGTCGGAAACAGACTATTACTGGGTATTCTGTGGTGGTGAAACCAAGAAAGGCCTTCCCTCCGGGCTCTGTCTGCCCCTTCAGTGCTGAGAACCTGTTGTGAATTGCTCCCCGAGTGCTGCTTCGATGCATACTTTGCAAACTAGTGAACCTTATCAAAGGAGTCACCTGAGAATTTAGTAGAAAGAATCACAGGTGTAGGAGGTACTCAAGAATTCAGCAGTCCCCTCACCCAGGTTCTTAACTTTCCTGATGAGGGTTCCAAGGAGCACAGAAGGGTCTTAGGAAATTTATTAAACTTCACATGACAAGGCCAGGACGGGAATGCTGGATCCCTCAGTCTGGGTTTTTGTGTGTTTGTGTTGATTTGCTTTGTTTTGTCACGGTACCATACTGTTTGCCTTTCATGGTAGATTGTTTAAGATTTTTTTAAAAAAGTATAAATATTTAAAGTTTCAGAAATCTCATCATACCCTTAAATGATAGAGCAGATACAGTCTTGCCATTTTACACAACTGAGCATAGTAGAGATTGGGCATTTTTAAAATCCAAGGTAGAATTGTTTCTGTTGAGCTAAAGTTTTAGATTGAATAAAATATGTAAAATTTGATTACATAGAGACTAAAGTTCATTAAGTGACCTCAGAACCATTATGGTGTAAACTGCTGGTTTCCAGCTCTTCATACATTTTTTGTTTTAAAGTTGGCAGTTGGACCCACTCTTCAAAAAGCCCTTCCCCTGTGAATGATTTTGAAATTGAGCTGTCTTTTTCTTGGAAGGTATTACAGCTAAAAAGAAGCATACAAAACCAATAGTACATTTTCAGGTACTCCTACTAAGAGTATCTGAAAACATACTATTAAGTTTTGAGGTGCCAAATTACAGGAAAAATACAGTGTAGCTGTTTTGGGGGATTTGGGGGGAGGATTTGCTTCTTTGCAAAGGAACTCTGGTCAGTTTTTTTTTTTTTGATTATGTAACTTCTAACAACCCTTTAATGCATTTGTTTAAGAATCAACTTGTTGAATGGATTTGAATTTTACTTAGTTTGGTTTCATAGCAGTCATAGAGATTTCTTAAACTGTTCTGCATAAAAAAAAAACCCGTAGAAATGTGTTAGAGAGCTGCTGGTTCTTAAACGGTAATTGTGAGAATTGCTGAAGGAAAAAATCTGAATTAAAGAATAAGCTCCATGAATGATTAATGAATAAGAAACAGCTATGAAAGAATACCATTCACTGGTGCAAGTGCTAGAAAACAAAAATTGCTTCATTATTTGGATATTTTTCAGATCTACTGACTCAAAATCCAGCATGATGGAACACTGGTAGTGGAAATGTGGATGACTTTGGTTTTAATCTTTATCGTCATTGATAAAGACGATATTAGTTATTGTTTTCCTAAACTACCAATTTGGGAAGACAAAGTGCCTGTTAGGATATTAGCAAAATCACGGTTAATGGTGTCACTTTTTCTATTATTGCCAAGAATCGTTGATTAGAATTGCTATTCTAAGTAATACTTAATGATTCATCTCATCTTGAAATTTCCCCTCCCAAGAGATTCTGAATACTAAATGTGATTCTCTTACACTCTTAATCCAAGGAGGAGAACTAATGTAAGAACTTAATTTTTTTTTTTGCATGTTTTCTTCATAATGCAAAAGAGCAAATATTGAGAAGGGTTAGCTTTTTTGAAAATGTGACTGGCTTCCTACAGGACAGCGGCCCTTGTTTGGTGTTGCTAGGAATACAAGAAGTGCTTGAAACTTCAGATCGTATTAGCATGTTCGAGTGTTTGGCATTTTTCATGCAAGAGTGTTATCTTGTTAACATTAACTGCTTAAGGAAGGATGGCATAACAAAAACTTAGAATCACTGCCGCAAAATGAAATATTAAACCTTACTGAATGTGTCTATGTTCCTCACACCATGCTGGGACCACAGAAGACTAACATGTTTGCCCTCTAGGGTCACGTTATGTAGCAAGACAAACAAGTAGGCTTCTGACAGTCTATGCAATATGAGAAGTTCAATGAGGGCTTCATACAGTTCCATGGAGCACAGAGAAGTAGGCAGGGGTCCTATGTGAGGTTTGGAGTGAGGAAGGAGTTTAATTTCTACAATCTTAGAAGAAGGTGACTTCTGAGGTAGCATAGAGATGCCACAAGGGGCCTTCCCAGGAAAGGAATCAGCATGAGCAACGGCATGAAAATGCATGGCACGCTCCAGGAATGGCGGTATGTTCTGTTAATTCAGTTCCTTCTTCCCACCAGCATTTATAAAACCCCTATGTGCCAGGTGCAGTACTAGTACTGGGGACACAGAGATAAACAGAACCTAATCTCTTTCTTCAAGAACTAACATTCCAGAGTAGGAGACAAAAAAAAAAAAAACACAAATGACAGTGATACATGGTAAGTGTGTCAGAGAGGCATGAACACGCTGCTCTGGGAATGAAGAGGAAGGGACCGTTCATTCAGTGTGATCTTAGGGAGAAGACTAATTACCACAGAAAACCTCAGAGGTGGCGACACGCTGACTTGGTTTCAAACTTGAGAAAGTTTGCCAGGTGAAATAGGCCTAGTGCATTAGGGATCACTCTAAGAGTCTGAACTGAACGGTGGCTGTATATTTCTATTAAATCCATGCAACCATATTCAAGAGATGCTCAGTTCTATCTCTCGGTATTTAAAAGTCATCATTCTGAGCAGGACTGATTATATAGGACTGCAAAAAGTTAACTGTCATGACTAGAGTTTCCTGGCTGCTCAGAATCTGAGCAAAACAAGCTTACTGTGACATGAAAGCAGCTTTTCAAAGACTATTAAGATCTGTTATAAACCAGACTGTAGCATCTGTGTGCTGTCAGGGAACCTTCCTTCCTGTGGCAACCTGTAATCATCGAGAGGTCGTGCTGGTAGATTACAATTTGCTCATTTGTACTCTACACCTTGTGCTTTCATGAAGGGTCTTTCAGAGGTTTGGCTGCACCTGACTTGTAAAGCTTCAGTACTCTTTGCTTCATGTTTAGACTGGAGTCAAAAGGAGGAATGCCGAAATTCAGGCTTGTTTCTACATTGGTATAGATAAGAACAGCCTTGCTTCAACTGCTCCTCCTCAGCTGCAGGGGAATTTTGAGGATTTTAACATGTACTATAAATGGGACATCTTACAGCGCCCAAAATAGATGTTTCAGTATTAGAATTTTGAATGTACATACCTTAGATTTGAATCTGATGGATTTTTTTTTACTCAAGAATCAATCTGGATTCAGGCATCTAGAGAGAATACAGGAGTTCACGTGTCAGGGCGGGGGCTCCTTCCTCAGCTGAATCGTGCCTGTGTTATAACATAATGTGTTACACTCTCTTTAAAGATTCGTGTCACTCACCTAAGGAAACTTGAGAAGCTGGCGGGAGCCTATGTGAGAATAAGGATAGACTTGGGTCATTATTTATATTTGTTTCAGTAAAGGTAACAGTACAAGATAGCAGTAATACTATAATAAAATGCATAGTGTGTATAAATGTGAGTGTATGAAGGAAGGGGAGGGGGATAAGGTAGAAAGGATTGAACTAATAAAGCCAGAAATTACATGAGAATACATACTGATGGGATGGGGAAACATCAGTGGTCAGCAGTGTTGGCCTTGATTTCTTATAGGTCATATTTAGTCCTTAGGGGTTGTGTGTGTGTGTGGTTCTCTCATAATGGGATGATGATGAGATGACAGTTGCCAGAAGGTTCAAACACATTAGCAGTTGCCCAATTCCTTCTCAGTCAGCAGTTATTTAAATGAAAATGACTCTGACATATATGATAGCCATTCTATTTAAAAGGCCATGTTTGAGCAAAACAGAATCAGACAATCAAGTGTGTGCCACTGTGCGCTCAGCTGCCAAGAATCTTCAACAGTGTCTCTCATTTGAGAAAAAGGATACAGGTATATAAAATACTATTTTTAAAAAAAAGTGTTTAAATATATGAAAATATACGCAAAGCGGTCTTGGCCCATCTTGGAGTTCATCAATGCAAAATGGAGTCCTAGACCAGTACCGTTTATAGCCCCTGGGAACTTATTAGTACTTCAAATTCATGATCCCTACTCCAGGCCTACTGAATCAGAATTCTGTTTCTGGGCTTTTCCTAGGTGATTCTGGTGCACACTAAAGTTTGAGAACTGTTCTTCTGGGGAAAAATAAATGAGATAATTATATAGTTGGTACTTGAAATTATTTAGGAATATGACCTCCTGAGCAAAGGACTGGCCACTGACTGGCATCAGCTTTATGAGGGGAAGAGGGTGGTATGATCACTGTCTTAAGACAAACCTACATGATTAGAATAATAGGTGATAGCCGTGGAAGCAAGAAGGAAGATGAGCCACCAGCTGAAGACTGCTTTGCTCTAAAAGTTTAAAAGAAAGAATGACACACTGAAAAGTCAAGGAAAGCTGATTTACCAAACAGGGATGAAGATGTGCATATGTAAAGGGTTATCTCAGAAGCAAGTAGTTATTTACAGCAAAATTGTAGGCCAGGTGAGGTAGCTCACACCTGTAATCACAGACTTTAGGAGGCTGAGGCAGGAGGATCACTTGAGGACAGGAATTAGAGACCAGCCTGGGTAATATAGCAAGATACCTTCTCTACAAAAGAAGTTAAAAAAAAAAAATTATCAGGTGTATGTCTGTAGTCCCAGCTACTCAAGAGGCAGGAAGATCCCTTGAGTTTGAGGTTGCAGTAAGCTATGATCATGTCACTGCACTCCAGCCTGGGCAATACAGCCTTTTTTTGTCTCTATTAAAAATAAATAAAACAAATTTGTGAAAAATGTCTTAATGGCCAGCTTTGAAATTCAACTTTGAGTTGAAAGATCTCAGCGGCTTTAAATATAAGCTGTGACTAAAGTATCCATCCTTCAATAGCCTTAAACATACCAAGATTTCTAAATCCATTTGAATCAGATTATCAAAACCTGCCAAGAGAAAAGTTGTGGGGGGAAAAAAATCTGAGCTAAATATCTGAACTATCAGGCAGTAAGATGAATGAGTTACTGGTATTTTAATCTAATTGTGAATTTATTTCATGTGTTATATTAGGGTCTCCTTTTTCAGCTGAATCTGTGACTACAGTATGTTCAATCTTCCTTTAACGATTTGTCTTTCACCTAAGGAAACTTAAGAGCCTAATCTGGAATACCCTAATTCATTAAAAGGCTTTATTAAAAGCTGTCTTTTGGAAATACTCAATCCTTGTGAATCTTCTCATCTAAATTATAGAAGAGAAAGCCAAAAGAGCCTAAAAATAGTACTTGGATTTGAAAGGACAACTGCTAGTTTTAAAAAGGAAAAGGGAGAAAAAAAAATGAACCTGGGTAAATGATTTTTATCTTATGTTCTCTCAAGATATTTTGTACCATAAATTAGTTCAAGTGAAAACTGAGCTTTAAGCATCTGCTATGTGGCAGATACTGTTACTAGGAAAGTGACATACAGCCTCCAATTCTCCACCTATGAGAGAGGAATTATCATCCCTGAGTGCATGGATGACAAATTGAGAAATTAAATGACAAAACCAGAAGGAAATAAGCTGATTCTAAAGCCTACATGCTTTTTACTACTCTATCCAAATTCTGCTCTAATTTTAGGAAACCACAAATCAAGGAGTAGGCCGTTAAGCCACCTATAGATAATTGTATCCAATATATATTTTATATGGCCTTTTTAATCTCAATTGACTTAAATGCCCAGCCTTAAATCCAAAGCTAGGACTCACTGGTTAAGAAAAGAGGGGAAAAAAAATTTTTTTTGACAGTGTCTCCCTCTGCCGCCCCAGGCTTGAGTGCCATGGCTTCATCCTAGTTCACTGCAATCTCCAACTCCTGGGCCCAAGTGATCCTCCTGCCTCAGCTTCCTGAGTAGCTCGGACTACAAGGGTTCACCACTATGCCCAGCTAATTTTTTTCTATTTTTGGTAGAGATGAGGCTCTTGCTCAGGCTGGTCTCAAACTCCTGACCTCAAGCAATCTTCCTGCCTCATCCTCTCAGAGTGTGGGAATTACAGGCAGGAGCCTCCACACTCAGCCAGGAAAAACCTGAATGCAGAGAGAGAATGAAGTCTGCCCTAAAATATCCAGAAGAGATGTAGAAACCCATCGATGTGAGATAAATAGAACCAACCTCTTGTTTGGGGTTGAAAGCACTTGTTCATTTGAACTGGTCTTAGGAAATGGTTTCTCCTGACTGCAAGCAAGCCTCAGTGTCTGTTGGTGGCAAGGAGCAGACGCTTCTGACAGCCAGGGGACTATTTATAGCAGTTAGTCATTCTGGATCTCAGGGGTAATGTGAGAACATTTCTCATCTTCCTAGACGTTCTAGGTAATCTGTTTCCTCTCTCAACTACTATTCAGGAGTCATTAGAGACATGAGGACCCACTGAAGAACGTGAGCATAGTCCCTCTCAAACCTAGGATTCTAAACACTTCGCTTTTCTTGATAGTATGGCGTGTTGTTACTATCGTACAAAGCCACCATTTTCCAATGGTCTTCAGATCATTTGGAAATGGATTTGGGAAACAACCAAGAATCCTGTGCCTTTACTGTTTTTTGTTTCCTTACGAAACAAGTGGCAAGCAATACTTCTGAATGTTCCATTGCATGACTGTGTCACAGAATTCCCCGTTCTGCCTAGGAAGATGCCCTTTTTGAAGTGCTGCGTGTTTGATACAGTGACGGTACACTATTTGTAGAAAGTGGGTTTCAGTAAAAACCATAACCACAGAGGTAAATCTATGGTTCAGTATATGATTTGAAGTACAGGAAGTATCTGGGTCTAATGATGAAACTTTTTAACTTTCCAGATGACAGAACAAAGGAAGCAGAAACAAAGAATTGGCCTTCTAGGACATCCTCCTCACATGAACGTCAACCCACAGCAGCCAGCCTAAGCAAATGAAATGCAGGAATTGTATTTACCTTTTATAATTATTACTAGCGTGGGGCTGGCTAATTAGTTCTGATTCACCCACCAAGGTTACCTTTATCTTCAGTACATTTGTAAATACTCAGTTTTATACTGTTATGTATATGATTGCTACTCTAAAGGTTTGGATATATGTATTGTAATTAGAACCGTTGGCATGATGACATTTCATTTGTGCCAAAAATATTAAAAATGCCTTTTTTGGAAGGACTAAAGAAAGCACCTGATTTGCACTTGAACCAGATTATAGATTTAAAAGTATATGACATGTATTTTGTATTTAAAACTAGAATAGCCAGTATTTATGTTTTTTATAAAACTGTGCAATACAAATTATGCAATCACAATAACTCTGTAACTCCCGAGTGTTCTACAGGGAGTGCACATCTTTGAAGCTGGTGTGTTAATACTATGTAATAAATGGTTAAATATCAAACGATGCTGCTGCCAAAATTATATTAATAGTGAGTTTCAGGCCCCTGGGCGTTTTGTACTATGTAATTATCCTGCGGTGATGCTGTTTCTTGTTGCTAGTGGCATTAGTGCCAACGTCTCATAGTGGTAATGCTCCAAGTCTACGAACTGTTAAATCAACATTCATTTTAAGAAAAGCAACTTCAGTTTCAAAGATACTTTTAAGCTTCTAAATTGATCATTTAAACTATCTATTTCTTTAAATAAGAGAGCCAAATTCGAGGCTCATACTTTAGCTTGCAAAAGAAGAGGATGACTTTTTTAAAGGGATGTTTTTATGCAATGTTCCAGATAAATGTACATTGCTGACCAGTGTCATCTCCTGGGTGAATGTTGGTGTCACATTATAAAGGAATAAATAATTGAAGGTTTCTAGATTATCTAGTCCAAACAATAGTTATCTAGTCCAAACGAAATAGTTTATTTCATTCTTCATCTGAACCAACGTGCTACAGTAGCTAAGAAGTATGAAAACCATATACATCCATGTAAGGATTTCCCCTTAGAGGTCCTAGCTGAACACTGACATGTTATTCTTCTGAGAGAGCCACGTTTTGGTTTTATTTGTCACATGATTTCTTTTTTTGGTGGATGAAAAGTATGAAAGGAAAATTTTATATCATCTGTTGCCTAGTTTTGTACATGGATCTCATTTTACAAGAGAATCTTCTCTGCAAAGTTTTAAAATGTATTGAAAGCAGAATTCTGAAATGAGTAAAGTTTGTAAATGCATATATAAAAATATGTAATAAATGATGCAGAATCTATGCAGCGACTGGTGGTTTTCACTGAGCATTGTGTGACTTAACAGCTAATCCAGTTACATACTTTCTTTGGGTCCAATTTAGTTTGATTACCAGATTCAGAAAATGTTTACCTAATTATTTCAAAAAAACACCTATTACGGTAAATCTGAGGAGAACCACTAGAACAAATATTGGGGCCTATTGAATACAGTGTTCATTCATTCTTTTGGACTAGCCAGCCAGACTTCCAGGAGCACTCTGTAAGTCTCCTGTCTCCTCTGCTTTCCCTGGGGGATCTTTAACTTGCTGTCTGCAATGTGGCAGCGTCACTAACAGCTGAAGTTTCTTTTAGTTTGTACCCAGTGATCAGGGTCCTGTAACAGTCTAAAGAGTTTTTACAGAGCTACTCCCTCTCCTGCCCAAATGTTAAACTTGTTCTCTCTTCCAAACAGTGCCTGTTGTTTCTTTTTGACACTGATTTTCTCTATGCTTTGGTAAATAAGAATAATCAGCCACCCAATATTGTGATTGGGGTTGGGATTAAATTCCAGTTAAATGACTAGTTGCATAACCTATGCTTCTACTTTAGAAATCTGATAACTTTAAAAAAAAAATCAAAATTTGCCAGTCACTAGGGTGGTTCACCACCAAATTTTTCCTTAATAAGGAAAGCCCAAGTCAGATAAATCATACTTTAATCTATAACCCAATGGCAGTCCCTGCCAAACTCCCACAGCATGCGTGTTAGCCAGCAAGGACTTGCTCTTGCGTTGGGTTTTCTCTTTGATCTCTCACGCTGCCCAGCACGACGTGGCAGTGTGTGGGGTTTGCCTCCCAGGTCCCATCCAGCTCTCTGGAAAGTTCTACACTGACGTGCCAAGTTGCAGCTTTTACAGGTTTGTCATCTTTCATTTGAATCCTATCACTTAAGATATAAATCTTTACTTGGTTCGCCAGCTTCAGCAGAAAACTGAAATGGGAATGCCACTCCACCCTGAGTGCAGCATGTCCTACCCTGGAGTTTGGGTGTGAGCACTAAAGTAGCGAGTACAATGGAAACACACAATTTGAAGTTGAAAGTCCTATGGCCTTTGATGTGCAATTGGGATTGTGCCTGCTTTTTTCCGATAGTGCTTTTTCAATACTTCTGTTTTAGGGATCACGGTCCAAGTCACCTTCAAAGTTAACCCGATGAAGAATTTGTGTTATCAAGCTATCAAGGCTGATAGCACAGTGTTAGCACATGAGCAAGCCGTTTTGGCTTTCCGTTCGTAGCAACACCAATTCAAGTTTCAAGCTTTTTGCACATTTCCTTAACAAAACCATTTGTTGAAGACTATGGGAAATTCCATCCCACCTCTCTAACATTTATGGGATCTTACCCTTTTCTATTTCTCTCCCTGAGATTGTGTAGTGATAAATCTTTTTTTCCCTTACAAATAATGCTTCCACTCTGTTTGTTGTGGTCCTGAAGCTCTAAGAAATATTCAATCCTGCACAATTTTTTAGAACTGCAAATATCTCTAGTCCCCCCTCACACACAAATACAAAATACCACTTTTTATTCCATTCTTTAAACTTTCGATTTAATTTGCTCCATTTGCTTCTAAGTTCATGTTCCTTATTTATTGTTCTTCACTCAGCCAATATTTTTATTTGGTTGTACTTGCTGCAAATGGATTGCTCAGTTTTGCTCTTGTAAAACCTCTTCTTTCATCCTGTTTTAATGTGTATTTCCTAACATAAATTATAATGTAAGCATGCTTTATTTGTGGAAGCTAATCGGCAACCTCAGTATTTACAGCAGCAAACTAAACAAAGCTTGACTTATATGCTGGGGGTAATAGTCAACATCTATACAGGAAACTAAGGAATTAAACGTGTGAAAAACTCAGTTGTAGACCTCTGTATCCTACTGTAGATGGTTTTGGGAAAACAATGAGAAACAGCCTGAAAGTTTCTGATAGTTATTTTAAGGCTAATCACAAGACTGTTAGTCTGACTTCTGAGCAGCATTAAGGGAACGTTACTCCTTCCAAAATGTTAGAAGCAGAACTACACTCTTATAGAATTAGTGGGGGTTTGCCAAAATAATACCCATTACAGATTTTTAAAAGTATGTGTTTAAGACAATTTACATGATGAAAGTCACCTTTATATTAAAGGACTCCTATTGAAGGCTTTTAAAAATAACATACGCTATATCTACAAAATTATACTATAGGATTGAACCTTGCTCTACAGGTAAGAAATTGAGCCCTAAAGAAGTAAATTTGCCCAGGATTCGGCTGCAAAATCACCTGACTTAGCAAAATTAAGAGAGCTCTTCCTACTTGCTAGCTCCCTTCCAGAACAGGGAGATGTAGTATCTTATCAGTAATCAGTTTCCCTAACAGTTTTCCCGTTACAGAAAACTCTCGTGCATAATTTTATTTTCATGTCACACAATACAAATCAAAAAAAGCAATGCAAACTGCTCTTCTCCTCAAATCTCTTTCAGAAGAGAACCTACAAATTAGAAAGTATTGAATATGAATACTTTGTCAAGACCGAAAACTTTGTGGCAAAGATAAGCAGCAGGTGAACCCCTAAAATCTTTATCTTTTACAACTATAAATCTCATACAAATGCCTCTTATTTAACTGCGCTTTTCCAGAGGGGAATCTACTGTCAACCTAATGTAGGTGGCTTCCTCCTAGTGAAAATACTCAAGGACCTACTGGTGCCCCATCCTACCCCACAAGCCAGTGTTTATTTGCAAACCGGGCTTTGCTCTTGGTCTTTATACTGATAAGTTGCTAACAGTCAACTAGAATGTTGGAAAACCCCCATAAAGATTTCGATTTTACAGAAAGTACCCAAAATTCCACTAGTTTTGCATCACAAAGTAGTGGTTAAAGTTTTGAGTAAAACGCTGTGTGTGGTTTTTGTGGGTGGTTGCAGCTCAAAATGACTATTAGGCCTCATCAATTACCTGACAGGAGAGAGTATGGTGGCAATTATAACAGACAATTATGGTGATCATAACATATATTTTTCCATCTTTGGTATCATATGCCACATTTAGAAACTCTTGGAACCTAAAGGCCAATAATGAGCCTTCAAGTCTGGACCCCAAAACCTACCAAACTGAAGACGATTAAAAGGGGGACCACTGCCAGGTTTCTACATTTGGCCAACGCAGACAATGGTTCTGGACTCTCCAGCTGCTGGTGTTTTAAATTCATTGGGTAAAACAAATCTCTACCTTACTTTTTTTTTTTTTTTACAACATTAAAAAAAAAAAATTACGAAAGACGAAACTCAGAATATTTTAAGGTCATGACAAACCAGTGTGAAAGAGAATCCTAACACCTAGAAGTGAAACTGCATCATCCACCCAGCCTGGAAAGAAAAAAGAAAGCTAAAAACCACTATAGAATAAGAAGGCAGAGTTTGAGAAAACCCCGAAGGTGAATTCTGAACAATAACAAAAAGAGTCCCACAACATAAGAGTCCCACAACAACTGTATGTAGGAACCACTAATGGAAAGAGCTGGCCAGCATTTTTGCATTACCTCAGAAAAGATGCTTGGTACCATGTCAGTGGAACTTTAGACAACCCGAGAATTCAACCTGTTCTCCCCCCAGCATAAGCCACATACTTGTCACCTACAGCAGTTCATAAAGTCTCATCGGAGGCTTTCTGTAAAGTTCTCTGGGGGGAAAAAAAGCTAAAATTTGGTATGAAACTGGGACAAGGAGCCCTGAACCACACAAAGCTGAGGTGCTAAGTATATATCAGAGTCCATGTGGCAACCTGGTAAAGCGGAAAGAACATAGACCTTGAAGTTGGTAAGAATTTGTAATACCAGCTGTCATAGACGTCATAACTTTGAGCAAGTCATTTAATCATTTTTAAATTTTCATCGTCCCGCTTCTGAAGAGTAGCAGTGCCATCAGTCACTTCTTTGGGCAGTAATAAGCATTAAGAAAGACAATATATAAATGTGTCTTGCTTATACCTGATACACAGAGGGTGCCCCCAAAACGTATACACATTTTAATAAAGGAAAAAGACTGTATTAAAATTGCAATACTCAGGTCACATTTGACTCCTGCAATTATAAGAGGTGCTCAAATGTGATTTGTATTCATCCTTTATTATTGGTGTATTTTATTACAATTTTAATACAGTTTTTGCTTTCTGAAAATGTGTGTACAGTTTTTATCCATTCTCTGTTATTTCCCATTCTTTTGCAACATAATCATTTTCTTTTCCTTCATACCCTATCCACAATCTCAGCTAACCATTGCATGATAAAAATCTTCTTTTCCTTCTGTTCCTACTAAATGGATCTGATTTTACTGTGGAATCCTAAATCAGCATGTCTTGACATGTTCGGGTTATATCCACTCATTGAAAAACAAAATTATCTGTAACATCCAAATTGCATTTTAACTGTCAATTTGAACGGAACACTAAAGCAAACCCATCATACAACTCACGACTTCCGATAACTATTCTCATATTTGTGATCAGTGTTGAATTCAAATTTGACTTCTTGCTCTAAAAAAATCTTCATGGAGAGATGTTTTATCTTAGAGATGATAATACATTTCCTTAGCTTATAAAGTACTTTCACCTACACTCTCATTTAAACCTTCCAACCCTGTTAAGTAGATATTATCCCTGACATCTGAATGGTCCTAAACTGTACTGTCATTTAACACTCAAGTACAAATTCTACACCACATCTCGCATAACTATAGGGAGGCCCAGAACCCTCCTTAATATGGTAGAACCTTTGTAAGTTGACCACCCAAGGGACTGTAACAAACTGGTGACTGTACGGAGGTGGTCAACATAAGGAACTAAGTCTACTGTATTGATACATACACATGGGGCATGTCTGGTCTGTGAAAATTAGGTCAACTTAAGGAGACGGTCAATGCAAGGAGGTAGTTAACTATGGAGGTTCTACTGTAATTCCAAGGATCCTAAGGAGGGTTCTTACACCTTTCTAATGATCCCTTGTCACTTTTTGATCCTACATCCTGATTCCAACCCAATTCTCTGTTTCTTCTCACCATCTCCTCTCTCTCTATTCTATTTCACCCCTCATGTGCACGCAGTCCATAGTCTTTCCTGTACCAAAAGCACCATTAATATCTGAGTGTTGAACAAAAATAAATAATTAGGACCCGATCAAGCTTAAAAGCTTTTGCACAACTAAGGACACAATAAACAAAGCAAATAGGCAATCTTCAGAATAGGAGATGTTTACATGTTACAAATTTGACAAAGGGCTAATAACCAATCTACAAAGAACTCAAGCAAATCAACAAGAAAACAGCAAACAACCCAATTAATCACTGGGCAAGAGGCATGAACAGAACCTTCTCGCGAGAAGACAAACTGCCAAAAGACACAGGAAAAAATGCTCATTGCCCCTAGTCATCAGAGAAATGCAAATCAAAACAACCCTGAGATATTACCTAACTACCTCACATCAAAAAGTCTCAAAGCTTCCCAGGCTGGAGTGGGTACAGAGAGAAGGGAACACTTAAACATTGTTGGTGGGATTGCAAGTTAATACAGCATTTTTGGAAAGAAGTATGGAGAATCCTCAAAGAGCTAAAAGTAGACTGTCCATTTCATCCTTCAATCCCATTACTAGGTATCTACCCAGAAGAAAAACAATCATTTTCTCACATGTCCTACAGCAGTGATCAGGTGGTCACTCCTCTTTCTGCTCTGACCATTCAACCTTGTAAACCAACAATCATAGTGCCTCTGGCTCTAATAACCCTGCTTCACATCGTCCAATTTGCTCCCTCTAATCAGGTGACCCCAATCTCTCATTCACCCCTTTTTTTTTTTTGAGACAGTCTTACTATGGCACCCTTGGTAGAGTGCCATAGTGTCACAGCTCACAGCAACCTCAAACTCTTGGGCTTAAGTGATTCTCTTGCCTCAGTCCTCCAAGTAGCTGGGACTAGAGGTGCCTGCCACAACACCTGGCTATTTTTTGTTGTTGTAGTTGTAGTTGTTATTGTTTGGCAGGCCAGGGCTGGGTTCAAACCCACCAGTCCCAAGGCCCTACAGGCGCCAAGCCTCTTTCTTCCTTCTTGCTTCAACAGATGAAGGTGTGATTATCATCCTCTCTGTGAATATGTAAATTCAGATCCATATGTACTTCCATACTCCTCTCTCCACCTGATGCCCCTGTCCAACAATGCTAAAAGGCAATCCTTCAATAATCCATGTAGCATTATGGCAGTTTCCAGATTATACCCGAAGAGATTAAGTAGCATAAGGAAATTATGGCCATTTTGGATAACATAAAAAAATTGTGGTTCATTTACGTGTGAACCATATATAAATAGCTGAGTTACATTCTCCCAACCATATTTAACAAATTTTATAATTTCTGCTAATTCTAGAAATCTAATAATGGGAAAGGGACATAAAGGTAGACTAGAAGTCTTTCCTTATTTTATACCATTCCATAGTATTTAAACTGGATTTCTCATAATTGCTGGTAGGGAAAATTGTACAACTGCTTTGGAAAGCAGTTTGGCATCTTTTACAAAATAATAATAATAATAATAATAATAAAGAAACACTCTATGGGGGCGGCGCCTGTGGCTCAGTGGGTAGGACGCCAGCCTTATATACTGAGGGTGGCGGGTTCAAACCTGGTCCTGGCCAAACTGCAACAACAAAAAAAAATAGCTGGGCATTGTGGTGGGCACCTGTAGTCCCAGCTACTCTGGAGGCTGAGGCAAGAGAATCGCCTAAGCCCAGGAGTTAGAGGTTGCTGTGAGCTGTGTAGTACCACGGCACTCTACCAAGGGCTATAAAGTGAAACTCTGTCTCAAAAAAAAAAAAAAAAAAAAGAAAAAGAAAAGAAACACCCTATCATACGATTCAGAAATTTCACTATCAAGCATCTATCCAAGAGAAATGAAAATATATCTATATAAACACCTTTATGCAAATTATAAAGAACTTTATTAATATCACCCCCAGACTGAATATAAACCAAATGTCCATCAGTTGGTAAATGGTAAAAGAAAATTGTTATGCATACAAACCCTGGTGACTGTGATACAGGTAGCCCACATGCTGGGAAGGACTGGTAAAGTTTGAGTTGACTCACAAAACCTTTATCCTTTTTAGCACATTCAACATGTATACTTTTCAAACTGAGTATTTCAGGGTTGGGTAAAAGCCAAAAGTCTGTTCACTGGGGACCCAGTAATACTGGCAGTGAGACTTAAAAAACAACAACAACGAAAAAAAAATGTGCTCCTGCTTAAAAAAAAAAAAAGTAATTGTGTTTTAGAATTTATAAGTCATATACATCCTGCAGGCATTTTGCACTAGTGATGTATTGTTGGCTTAACAAATTACCAAAAATTTAGTGGCTGAAAATAGCACTACAAATAATACATTATCTTAGGGTTCTGATTGTCCATCCACATTCCTTTTTGAAGCCCCATGGGAGAATCATCATCACAGAAAATTGTATTGTACAATGTTGTTCTAGAAGAAAACATAGGAGGAAATCTTTGGAATCGTAGGCAAAGATTTCTCAGGACCACAGTCCGCAGGAAGCCTTTTTCAGCTTCTCTAGGCTGCCTGCGTTCCTTGGCTTGTGGCCTGTCTCCATCTTCAAAGCCTAACCAGCCAGCTGAGTCTTTCACATGCTGCCTACTCTGACTCTCCTGCCTCCTTCTTTCACTTGTTAGGACGCTTGCGATTGCATCGGTCCCATTTGGATAATGTAAGAAATCTCCCAATTTCAAAATCATTAATTTAATCACAACTGCCAAATTCCTTTTGCTGTAAAAGATGGCGTGGATCACAGGGTTTGGGTATTAGGACATGAATATATTTAAGGGGGCCACCCTTCTGCCCACATTTTCCCTAAGCAAAATCTAAGAATGTTAGGTTTAAGACAAGAAAAACAAAGCTCTTATTTGTCTTCAAGCTCTGATTGATTTGAATACAATTAGGAAAGTCACATTTTCTGAGTTCAAACAGGCTGAACAGGTCAGTTCATTAACAGAATCTTATTAACTGATAAATAATGATTGTCTGAGAGCCTGTTGCTTCCTTTTACGTTCACTACTGATACTCTTTGACAACCAGAAACAGCTATAAAAAGATGTTTGCTTTTTTAAACACACACACACACACACACACATCTCATTAGAGATTTTTCTCCTCAGGTTTTATTTGTGAGGACTGGCACTTGAAAAGTAAGTAAGATCCAATGAGGTACCAAAAAAAAAAAAAAAAGTGGACCATAAACTACCCAAGCAGATGATCCTTATTGATAAAAAGAATAACTAATACACACCTGAATAAGATCACAAAATTTAATAATATGTCATCAATCTCTTTTTTGGTGGTATCTGTACAAATTTTTGACCACTTAAATTTCTTTTACTAAATTTTAAAAGCTTTATTTCTTCTATTCTGGTTACCAGTTCTTTATCAAATAGATGTTTTGCAAATTTTTCTTACTGGTCTGTGGCTTGTCTTGTAATTTTCTTAGAAAAGCTTTTAAAGACCAAATTTTTCTTTCTTTTTTTTTGAGACAGAGTCGCCCTGGGGTTGAATGCCATGGTACCATAGCTCACAGCAACCTTAAACTTTTGGGCTTAAGTGATGCTCTTGCCTTAGCCTCCTGAGTAGCTGGGATGACAGGTGCCCACCACAAAACTTGGCTATTTATTTTTTTATTTTATTTATTGTTGAGGATTCATTGAGGGTATAGAGAACCAATTTACACTGATTGCATTTGTTCGGTAAACATCTTGAAGACCAGAGGTTGTTTTCTGTTTTTGTTTTTTTTTTTTGAGATGGAGCCTCAAGCTATCTCCCTGGGTAGAGTGCCATGGCATCACAGCTCACAGCAACCTCCAACTCCTGGGCTCAAGCGAGTCTCCCGCCTCAGCCTCCCAAGTAGCTGGGACCACAGGCACCCGCCACAACGCCTGGCTGGGGATTCGAACCTGCCACCTTAGGTGTATGTGGCT
>CAUYQV010058979.1:0-13943 GCA_963574575.1 Galagoides demidoff | reverse complement strand
GCTTGAGCCCAGGAGTTGGAGGTTGCTATGAGCTGTGATGCCATGGCACTCTACCCAGGGGGATAGCTTGAGGCTCCGTCTCAAAAAAAAAAAAAAAGAATGAACATCTGGGCTAGGTGCAGTGGCTCATGCCTGCAATCCTAGCACTCTGGGCGGCCTTGGCAGGAGGAGTTCTTAAGCTCGTGAGTTTAAGACCAGTCTGACAAGAGTAAGACCTCATCTCTACTAACAGAAAATTGAAGATATCAGCCGGGCATCATGGCAGGTGCCAGTAGTCCCAGGTGCTTGTAGTTATAGCTACTCAGGAGGCTGAGGTAGGAAGACTGCTTGAACCCAGAAGTGTGAGGTTGCTATGAGTTAGGCTGACACCATGGTAGCACTCTAGCCTAGGCAACTGAGTGAGACTCTATCTCCAAAAAAAAAAAAAAGAAGAAGAAAGAAATTTGTTTGCACAGTACTTCATGCTCTTTTTCGGATTTTATCTCACCATAGACTCATTAAGTAGAGACAGATAATGGTCACCATTTGATAGTCAAGAAACCAATAAGAGGCTGGTGGTGACAGCAGCCAGCAGGCATCCCCAGCATCACCCAGGACCTGTGCTGAGCAGTCCACATGGATGATTAATGAAGTTTCTTCTGTAACTCTGTGAGGTAAATACAGATGAGGAAGCTGAAGCTCCCAGAGATGAAATCCCTTTATTCAGAGCTGGCACTAAGTGTTGCTGGCCTTGGCACTTCAGACTGTGGTGACTGTGCTCTCGACTTCATGTGTGGTCTCCAGAGTGTCACTCATCAGACACTGAATACACTATGCTAGTGCTGAGAGACAACAAGGAACAGGCCTTTCTGATTGCCTATTGCCCAGGCCATTCTTGTTTCTAAATATTTTATATCTCAACTTCAAATATAAATTATGGAAAACTCAACTCTCAGTGGCTTATTTAGCTAGAAATCAAAAAAAAAAGGCAGTTTCAGGAATGCTCCATATGTCAGGGCCCTGAGCTTCTGAGATCATCTTGGACTTTTCCTCGTGGTTTTAAGAAGGCTGCTGTGGCTCCAAGTATAACATCCTCTCTTAGCCAGAAGATGGGAAGTGGAGCCAGCCAGGGTCCTGGTACTTCTTTTAGCAGGAAACCCCCCCCCAGAATCTTTCCCCAGCTTCTAGCAAACTGACATCTTATCTGGAAAAGTGAGTGACTTTTTTTTTTTTCCAGTTTTTGGCCGGGGCCAGGTTTGAACCCACCACCTCTGGTATATGGGGCTGGTGCCCTACAGCCACAGGCTTCACCCAAAGTGAGTGACTTTTTTAGCCTCAGTATTGGCACGTGAGCAAAGGAGAAGGCAATTGGAATTTTGTGAGACGGCCAGTGAGAGTGTTTGCTCTGGCTCAGAAAATGAGCTTTGTTTTTCACTCAGACCTGGCCCCAGGGGCCTCCCTTCTTGTCGTGATTCTTGGTAGCTTTATTCATGCAGCAAGTCAGGAGAACCTAGAAGTCAGAGCATGAACTCTGAAGTCAGCTTTCAGGATTTGAACCCAGCTTTGCTACTTATCAGCCTTATGCTATTGTGACCTTATACAGGTTACTTCATTCTGTGCCTCAGTTTCTCACGCATAAAACAGGAACGATACGAGTACCTTTCTCAAAGGGTTGGGCAGAGCAAATGAGTTCATACAGCACTTAGAACAGTGCCTGGCACATAGTAGGCCCCATGTAAATGTTAGCCAGTATTATCCATTCTTTGATTCATTCCTCCATTCATCAGGTGTTTGAGTACTTCAACATGTTAGGCACTCCCAGGGAGGCAGACAAGTAGGTGTGATGCCTACCCCATAGCCCTTGGTCTTGTAGGGACAGGGATGGCTAATGCATCTATATGACGCAGCCGCCAGGAATGCCAGGCAGACAGCCTTTTTAGACACTCCACCTGGGACTGTCACTAGACAGAAGATGGGTGAAAGTGCAGAGGGTGGTCAAGAAGGGGAGGGCCACAAGAGCTTCCCAGGAAGAAAGCAGCACTCAGGAGGTGACTTGGGAAAGTGGGCCAATGGACAAGAGCCCAGGATATTGCTGATGGAACACAGGCAGGGAGGCTGCTGTAGCCATAGAGCAGGTGGGAATTGCTTGGAAGTCCTGGCCTATGATTGCCCTGTGAGTTATAGCTAATTTGTGTTAAGAAATCATCTCTGGGCTCAGCACCTGTGGCTCAAGTGGCTAGGGCGCCAGCCACATACACCTAAGGTGGCCAGTTCAAATCCAGCCCGGACCCGCCAAACAAGAATGATGGCTATAACCAAAAAAAATAGCCAGGCATTGTAGCAGGCGCCTGTGGTCCCAGCTGCTTGGGAGGCGGAGGCAAGAGACTCTCTTAAGCCCGGGAGTTGAAGGTTGCTGTGAGCTGTGATGCCACAATACTCTACCCAGGGGGACAGCTTGAGGCTCTGTCCCCCCCCCCAAAAAAAGAAATCATCTCTGAATTCAAGTGCTTTTTTTTTTAACGGTTTTTTTTTTTTTTATATAGAGACAGAGTCTCACTTTTATCGCCCTTGGTGGCGTGCTGTAGCATCATAGCTCGCAGTAACCTCCAGCTCCTGGGCTTAGGCAATTGTCCTCCCTTAGCCTCCCTAGTAGCTGGGACTACAGGCACCCGCCACAACTCCTGGCTGTTATTTTTTGTTGTTGTTGTTGCAGTTTGGCTGGGGCCAGTTTGAACCCGCCACCCTTGATATATGGGGCCAGCACCCCACCCACTGAACCACAAGTGCCGCCCCTGTTTCGTTTGATTTGGTTTTGAGACAGTTTCACTCCATCACCCTGGGTAGATTGCTGTGGCATCATAGCTCACAGCAACCTCAGTCTCTTGGGCTCAATCAATCTTCTTGCCTCAGCCTCCCAAGTAGCTGGGATTACAGGCACCTGCCTCAATGCCCAGCTCATTTCTCAGTTTCGATAGAGACGGTGTCTTACTCTTGCTGAGGCTGGTCTCAAACTCCTGAGCTCAGACAATCCACCCCCATCAGCCTTCCAGAATATTATGATTATAGGCATGAGCCACCACACCTGGCCTGAATTTAAGTTTAAAAATCTAAAAGTAGTCTAGAGTTGGTTAAGCCTGTGGGTCATGAGGAGAGGTCTTTGGAAGAGGTGACCCACAGCCTCGGTGATGGTAACAACGGAACCATTCAGTGGGCACTGACTAGACCCTGTTGAACCCAGACAGCATCCTGGGAAGCCAGTGTTGACATTCCTGTTTTCTGGAGGAATCGCTGCATGTGGAGCACCTGCCGTGAGTTCTGGGTGATGAGAGTGAACAGCGAAGAGTACACATTCTGTGACACTCATGCTCCAGATGGGGGTAATGACACATGAAGGACTAAGTGTGGACAAAAACTAAAACCAAGGTTTCTCCACGGCCAGTGCTTGTAACTAAGAGTCAGGGTGCTACTGTGAAGTGGTTAGGAATACATGCTACATGCCAGCCTATGTCTTTCTGGCTGGGTGACCTTGGCCTAATGACCTCTCCTGCTGAGCTTCATTTTCCTTATCTGTAAAATGAGGATCTGGGCAGGACCTCCATCAGTCAAAATCATACTTTGCATGTAACAGAAAACCAGTAAGCACTGACTTTGATGAGGCAACAGTTGAAGGAAGGAAGGAGAGTGTAGGCAAACTGGGACGGGACCACCTCATGAAGGAGCGGGCTCCTTCTGAATCCCTGACCTTGCCGTCTTCAGCCTCATGCTCCCAAGATGGCTGCCACACTTGTCTTAGGGCATTCACAGAAGGGTAGAGAAGATGTGCTAGCTGTGGCTACTCTCTTTTAGTAGCAAAGCAAGAGCTTTGCCCAAAGGCCCCATCCCTCCACCCCTAGAAGACTTCCACATACCTGTTATTGGCTGGAATTGGTCCCATAGTCATAGCTACAAAGGAATCTGGGAAAGTAAGCTTTCTGGATGGGCATCCTGTTGCCCCAACAAATTTGGGCTTCTCTCAAGAAAAACATGATTTTGACTTGACAACCAGCAGGGGAGTCCCAGAGGCTGGCCCCGAAGCAGCCTGCAGTGGCACTGTAGTGTTCTCACAATGTGGACCTGAGTTCTCCGTGTCAGAGAACACCCCTGCTTCATGCCATTTCCTTATCTGCCTGCCCTAGGGTCCCCTAAGGAGCACTTGTCTGTGAAAACCTGAATGGGAGGCACTTTGAAATAAATCCACCCTTTAGGAGGGCTGAGGCTGGCTTTTATTTGGGAAATAGTTCAGTTGTCTTAAACTAGAACCCAACCTTACTAGGCGATGGTCAGAGCCCAAAGGTGATGAAATGGCTTGTTCATCTCTCCCCTCTTGTGGTCTGAACACTGTGAGGGCTGCATCTCTGTGGCCAGCATTTGGCACTGTGCCTGGTACCCACCAAATACTCAGCTGAGGACTGAATGCTTGGAGCTCCTGCTAAAGAGAGGCACAGTCAGACCTTCTCTCTGCATTAGCAGCACCCTTGTCTGGGCCGAGCTGCTCTTGCCCCCAACATGGATGGCTACCCCAACCTTCTAGTGGGGCTTTCTGCCCTCATCACATGTGTTATGTCCATGTAGCTGATCAGGCCACTGACCCTCTAAACCTGCTGGGGAGATCACCTCCAGATTCCTAAACGCTTTGGGATCTTTGCACCTGCTATCCATCTGTCCCCCCCGTAGCACCCCTTTCCTTGGTCATCTTCTCATCCTTCAGGGATCAAACACCACCCTTTCCATGAAGCCCTCCATGGCACCCACTCTTCAGCAGCCTTTTGCTTTCCCTCTTCAGTGTATCCTTTCCTTATCTTGCTATACTGATGTGTGTGCTTGGTAATTGTCTCCCCTCTAGTCAAAGGGCAGAGAAGGGGGCCAGCTTGTTCACTGCTTTACTATTTATTACATAGTAAGATTTCAGGAAATATTCATCTGCTTTGTGGAGGTTAATTAAATGAATGAAAACTTGTTTGAGTTTTTTTTCCCTCCTGATTTTGAAAACACATTCATGAAAGTAATTTGAAAAAATTACTTTCTGTTACCATGCCTGTACTGCTAGCACTCTGGGAGGCCAAGGCAGGTGGATTGCTTGAGCGCAGGAGTTCGAGACCAGCCTGTGCAAAAGCAAGATCCCATCTCTACTAAAAATAAAAAAACGAGACAGGCATTGTGGCGGGTGCTTGTAGTCTTAGCTACCTGGGAGGCTGAGGCAAGAGAGTCACTTAAGCCCAAGAGTTTGAGGTTACCATGAGCTATGATGCGACAGCACTCTACCCAGCGCAACAGAGTGAGACTCTTGTCTCCAAAGCAAAAATAACAATAAAAAGAAATACAGGAAGATAGAAAGGACAAATTTTCAAAAATTATTGGTAGTCCCAGCATTAAATTTAGAGTATTTCTTTGCAGTCTTTTTTTTTTCTATGAATGTGTCTGCATATACCTATAAATTTAGTAGAGCCTCCGTAGTTGACCACCTCCCTACTACATTGACCACCTCTTAAGTTGACCTAATTTTCATTGACCAGACATGCACCACATGTACGTGTCAGTGCAATCGGCCTGGTTCCTTATGTTGACCACCTCTGTATGTGGACCAGTTTGTTACAGTAACTTGGGTGGTCAACTTACAGAGGTTCTACTGTATTTACTTTCATAAGGATATGCAGTAATTTATTTACTCATGTTCCTATTGTTTTTGGTCATTGAGGTTGTTTGATTTTTGGTTTTGTTTTTTTGCTTTATAACCAATGCCATGAACTTTTGTTCTTCATCTATAATTATTTCTTTGGGATTAATTTCCAGAAGTAGCATTACTTGTTCAGAGGGTGAGAACATTTTTTAAAGCTGTTGCCAAATTGCCTCTAGAAAGGTTCCACCAACTGTAAACATTTTTTTCTCCAAAGTTTGTTGTCTTGCGAGAGCGACTGATTTCCTAGTGTTCTGGGCTCATTGGAGCACCTGGAGAGCCCAGTTTCCCCTTCCAGCCCATCTTCCTCTGCCCAGCCTGGGTACTCGTCCTGTGTGTAGTCCTAAGGCAGGATGTTTGATTATGATGTTGTTCAAACAGAACAGCAGGCCCTCACCATCTGCCAGCACAAGTCTCTCAGGGCTGAGTAGAGGGTGCAAATTGGAGCCCTTCTAGAGCCTTCTGTGGCATTACTTGGAGGGGCAAGGCTGGAATGTACATGTTTCTAATAGCAGCCTGACTCCACAGCCCCTCTTACTACCTCTCCCCATCCTGAGAAGGAAGAGCCTCCTGGATTTCTCAGGTGGGTAGAGGCCCCTTCTCCTCTGTCACCAGCTGTCGTGTGGCAAGTTGTCCGGACACTGCCTCCTTGAGTGTAGCCCTGCTGTCTCTGACTCCTTCTGGGCTAGAAGGAAGTGTGCTTCCCCCAGCCTGCCAGGATGTTTGTGTTCATACAGGTGAAGTGGCCCTGCCAGTTCTGGGAGTAGAAATCTTTTGTAGGAGAGAAAGTGAATTTCAAGCCAGGATCATAAGAGAGGCTGATGAAACAACTGAGATTTTTAAATCCATTTGTATATTTCAAAAAAATTAGATATGTAATGCAAGAGTATAGTCTCACTAAAAATTTATACTACTCAAAAGAAAACTTTGTTTTAGTAAAATATCCTGTATATACGGACAAATGAATAAAATGTAAATGTGCAGCTTAGCAAAGAATTTTTTTGTTTGTTTTGTTTTTGAGACAGTATTTCACTCTATTGCCCTGGGTAGGATGCTGTGATGTCATAGCTCACAGCAACCTCAAACTCTTGGGCTTGGGCCAGTCCTCTTGCCTCAGCCTCCCCAGTAGCTAGAACTACAGGCCTGTGCCACCACGCCTGGCTACTTTTCTATTTTTAGTAGAGATCAGTCTCAGTCTTGCTCAGGCTTGTCTAGAACTCCTGGTCCAGAGCTCAAGCAATCTACCTGCCGCGGCCTCCCAGAGTGTCATGATTATAGGTGTGAGCCACTGTGCCCCAGCTGATTTTTTTAATGTGAAGCGGAATATCCCATTCTTCTGAGTTACTACTTCTTGGCATTTCTGAGTTTGTTCTCTGATTAAAGTAACCCTTTCCCTTGTAAGATTGCACTTCAAGGTAGGAGTAAGACTGGACCAGGGACTTGTGAATTCTGCCTAGAATGTAGGGAAATTAGGAACCAGAACAATGCTGCCTGTGCTGGTGCCTCTTTATTTATTTAGCAGATGCCCTGGTATTCGCCTTCACTTTCTTTTCCTTTTTAATAATCTTAGTCAGTTCCTTAGCTTCTCTCTTTCCCTAAGGATAGTAGGAACTTGGAACCTGAGAGGAGGTTAACAGAAGGACCAGGCAAAGGCCGCCTGGCTTGGGACACATCCTCAGTGGTGAGTTAACATGGGGTTGTGACTCAGGGACCAGGAATGTACAGGGTGGTGGCCATCCGTGTGTGCACATATGTAAGAGACACAGAGAGAAACAGAGAGAGAGATAGAGGGACAAGGACAGGGCAGGAGGGATCGGAACAGGGATACAGAGAGGTGGGGGGCTAGGGTACAGAAAGATGGAACCAGGACGCAGAAACATGGGGAAGAGATACAGAGAGATGGGAGAGGAAATGAAGACACAGAAACATGAGAGTAGTTGGCTGGTTAAGTGGCTTATTGCCTAGCTGATTGGCTGTTTGGGTAGGTGGTTGGTTAATTGGTGGATTGATATCTAGTTGGTTGGCTATTTGGTTATCTGGCTGGGTGGTTGACTGATTGCCTTGTTGGTTTGGGTTTTGAGATTTTTCTCCAGACATTCGAAAAGACTTAGGGAGAACACACCCTGATCACGGCACTGTTCTGGGCGCTGGGGATAGAGCAGTGAACAGTGCCTTGCAGGCATTTGGGTGTTTGACTGTGGCTCTCTGTCCCTCACCCCATGAGTGCACTCTGTGTACAGGAGCTGCTATTGTCACTGTTATTGTTGTCAGGATGTACTGAATGCTTGTCATGTGTCCTTTCCTCTGAGGAGTGTCCTGTGGCATCACCTCACTGGATCCACCAGCCATCTGATGAGGTGGCACTGTTTGTTATCCTTTCTGGTACATGTTGGGGCCAGAAATTTGACCCTAGGTGACCTGACTCCAGAGCACAAGCCTAATTTACACCTTAAATCACCCAGAGATAGAGGGAGGGCATTTACTTAGTGACCACTGTGTTCAGGGCTCTTTACAGGTGCCTTTTAGAGATGATAGTACTTATGGTGGCCATAGGTTCAACTTATCTGGGTTTAAGTCTCAACTTCTGCCTTTTGCCTCCGTGGGTGATCTTAAACAGGAGACTTGCTGCTCTGAGTCTCTGTTCCCTTCTGTAAAGTGGGGAAGAACAGCAGGGCCTTCCTAGGGATGCTGTGTGGGTTTAGTAGGTAACAAGGCCGGCACATACTAGGTGGGGGGCTGCCATTGTGTGGCTTAGGAAGTTGGACCGATAAAGGAGGTCTCTAAGTCTGGGCTCCTAGCTCTCTAAATGCCAGTTTTTGCCCTCATTTTTGACAGCTTATGCCCCTAAATGGGTAGCCTCATGTGTGGTCATTAAGGGCAGACTCTAAAGTCAGCCAGCCCCAGCTTCTTTCCTCATTCTCTTGTGGACTCTCTCAATATCATTATTTTGAAGTCATAGCAACAATGGCAGCTCCTCAGGGGTTTGTGTCACATGCTCTGCACAGGGCCTGGCTCTCACAGCTCTGGGTCAGGGGGCTGGTACACAGCTGGGTGCTACCTGGGATAGCAAAGCCCAGCTATGTGTATGTCAGCTCACTCCCTCCTTCCCCCTCAGGGACCCCCCTTGACCATGGCATTCCTAGTGGGCCCACTGTTACCAACCATCCTCAGGTAAGGACAGGCAGAACCTGAGCCGCTAGCCATGCTGGGCCTGGCCCCCAAGGGCAGAATGGAAAAAATGGAGCTTTAACAGATGTTCTTTTACAAGGATTCCCTGGTTCTATTTAATCAAGATTGTCAAATATTGATTTAATCTCCAGGCTCAACAGATGTGATCTTAGCAGGTTTTGGTGGCAATTAGCTGAGATTGGTTTGTAAGTCAGGTGCCATGCTGACAAGAGACCATCTTCTAAGGGAGGCCTGGCCTGATCTGGGGAGTGAGCCTTACAGGGGGCATACTAAATATGTAACCATCAGTCTGGCCTGGGCAGAGCCCCTGGGAGCTGGGTCCTAGCAGCCCCCGTGGGCCTCACACAGTGCAGTGTGGACACGTAGGGGCTTCAGGGCAGCCATTTACCAAAAACATTTTAATGTTAAATAAGCAGCACAGCCACACCAGAGCCTGCGGCTTGGTAGTGAGCCTGGCTGGAACCAGCGAGGCCCCTCCAGGGCAGCCTAGAGCAGTGGTTGTGCTTCTGATTTAGTCTCCCTAGTGGGAAGCCGCCTGGACAACAGAGGCCCCGCATCCGGCCCTTCAGCTCCCTGGCTTGGCTCTCTCTGCAAACATGGCATAGCTCCTGGGTGGGCCTGGCATGTGTGCACCCATACACCAGGAAGCATCCAAAACTTTCCAATTTTGCGTTTTAGAGTCCCACTCATGAAGTGAGTGGGACTATGCCCAGAACTGGAACAAGATGCTCAATCCACATGTGCTTCTTAGGAGGTAATGGTACCCTCCACCCTCGCCTAATCCAACCAGCCTCAGGGAGACTCAGCATGGCACCTCCCTCAGCCCTGGCACTGGGGCTTTCCCCTCCTCTTGCTCAAGGTAAGCTGCTGTGGGTGTCTGGGCCCTGAATCCAGAGGAACAAAAGGTTCATTGCAAGGTCACATTTGGTTTGCTTGAGATTTTATTTTTTACTAATCTTTGTATATTACTGTATGCTAGGAATATTCTAAGTCTGTGCATTTATTTTTTTATTACTATTTTTTTGAGACAGAGCCTCAAGCTATCCCCCTGGGTAGAGTGCCATGGCATCATAGCTCATGGCAACCTCCAACTCCTGGGCTCAAGCAAGTCTCCTGCCTCAGCCTCCCAAGTAGCTGGGACCACAGGCACCCGCCACAATGCCTGGCCAATTTTTGGTTGCAGCCATCATTGTTGTTTGGTGGGCCCGGGCTGGGGATTCGAACCGCCACCTTAAGTGTACGTGGCTGACGCCCTAGCCAATTGAGCCACAGGCGCCGAACCTGTGCATTTATTAACTCACAAATTTTTAAAGACTCAAGCCATATTATTATCTCCATTTTACAGACAGAAAAACTGAACCATAGAGAGACTAAGTCACCAGCCCAGAGTCTAGCTAGTTAAGTGGTAGAGCTGGGGATTGAACCCAGGTAATCTTTGCATCTATTCACTATGCTGCAGTTGCCACATCAGGAAAGATCTCTAAGATCAGGTGATAAGTGAAAACAACAACTATGAAGGTATTAACTTATTAAAAAAAATTTCTCTCTCTTACATAAGCATGTAATCATATGACTTTTTATTATTATTTTTTTTTTTTGTAGATAGAGTCTCTATGCCTTGGATAGAGTACTATGGTATCATTGCTCATAGCAACCTCAAACTCCTGGGCTCAAGCAGTCCTCCTGCTTTAACCAGGTACCCCGCCACCACACCCAGCTAATTTTTCTATTCTTGGTAGAGATGGAGTCTTAGTCTTGCTCAGGCTGGTCTCAAACTTCTGAGCTCAAGCAGTTCAACCACCTTAGCCTCTCAGAGTGCTAGATTACAGGCGTGAGCCACTTCTCCCAGCCCATATGAGCATTTAACCAATGTAAGTTTAATTACACTAGGTAACAAAATAAAAAGGGAGGAAACATTGAAGTTTAAGTCTTTGGAGTGAACACAGCCTCCATTTCACTGGCAAACTCGTGATCACAAGATGAGATGCACCTTTCTTCTGTCAGTGGCTCTGAATTGTGAGCGTGTCACCAGACCAGTCTGCCACTGGGAAAGATGTATATTGTTCCGACTCCACAGGCCCTAGAACAAGGTGAATCTGTGGACTGGTGCTCAGCTGTGGAGGGGATAAGGTAAGGGCTTTTTGTGTGTGTGAGACAGAGTCTCAAAGCTGTCGCCCTGGATAGAGTGCTGTGGCATCACAGCTCACAGCAACCTCAAACTCTTGGGCTCAAGAGATCCTCTTGCCACAGTTTTATTTTTGGTAGATATGGGGTCTTGCTTTTGCTTAGGCTGGTCTCAAACTCTAGCAATCCACCTACCTCAACCTCCCAGAGTGCTAGGATTGCAGCTGTGAGCCACAGCCCTAGGCCCCCTCACATGCTCACTTTTAAAACAGAAAACTTGGCTCGGCACCTGTGGCTCAAGTGGCTAAGGCTCCAGCCACATACACCTAAGGTGGCAGGTTCGAATCCAGCCCAGGCCCACCAAACAACGATGGCTGCAACCAAAAAATATCTGGGCATTCTGGCCGGCGCCTGTGGTCCCAGCTCCTTGGGAGGCTGAGGCAGAAGACTCGCTTGAGCCCAGGAGTTAGAGGTTGCCGTGAGCTGTGATGCTATGGCACTCTACCCAGGGTGACAGCTTGAGGCTCTGTCTCAAAAAAAAAAGCAGAAAACCTAATCCCAGCCTCTGACATTTTTCTCCTGTGCAGTTATGGACATTTCCTTATAGATTCATAGAGAAAGTTCTGGAAGAAGACTTGTGACCCATTCAGTAACAAGATCTTCATCTCCCTCTTTCTTTTTTAAACCAAGTGGGGTCATACTATATGAACTATGCTGCAACTTACCTGTTGCCCTTCACAGTGGCAACACAGAGTAAAAGATACTGACTATCAAGCTGAATTGTCGGAGGTTCAAAACCCAGCATCACTTCTTTCTAGCTGAGTGACCTTGGATAAGTTACTCAGCCTCTCTGACCTCGGTTGCATTGGGTTTAAAATGAGAATGATGTTAGTCCCTCCCTCTCAGGATTGTCTTAAGAATTAAATGAGTTAATGCATCTGAGGCACCTCACACTGTGCCTGGCATGCAGATTTCAGTACAAGCTGTGTTAATTCACTTGGGGTGTGCGGCACCTTGCAAGCACTACACATATCTCTTTCTCGCTTTTGATACAGATGCACCGTCTTCCTAGAATGGAGGCGCCCATTGTCACTTACCCTGCCCTCTGCTTATGGGCATCTGGGCCATTCCCAGCTCTTTACTGTATTACAGTAGTGTGAACGTCCCTGCAAACCATCATGTCTTGATGACAGATTTCCGGGAGTAGAATTGCTGGGTTAAAATAAAATAAAATGGAGCGGCACCTGTGGCTCAGTGAGTAGGGCACCAGCCCCATATACTGAGGGTGGTGGGTTTGAACCAGGCCCCGGCCAAACTGCAACAAAAAAATAGACAGGCGTTGTGGTGGGCACCTGTAGTCCCAGCTACTTGGAAGGCTGAGGCAAGAGAATCACCTAAGCCCAAGAGCTAGAGGTTGCTGTGAGCTGTGACACCACAGCATTCTACTAAGGGCAACAAAATAAGACTCTGTCTCTAAAAATAAAATGATGATAATAATAATGAATGCTCATCTAAAAAAAAAATTGTTTTTTTTTAGATACTCTTACTCTGTCACCCTGGGTAGAGAACCCCAAAGTCTTAGGCTCAAGTGATCTTCCTGCCTCAGCCAAGTCTTGAGTAACTGAGACTACAGGCACTTGCTACAACACCAGCCTAATTTTTCCATTTTTAGTCGAGACAGGGTCTCATTCTTATGCAGGCTGGTCTCAAACTCTTGAGCTCAAGTGATCCACCCACCTTGGCCTCCCGGAGTGCTAGGATTAGGGCATAAGCCACTGCACCCAGCCAACACAAATAAAATTTTGATGTATCATTTCAACTCATTCTTTTTATTCCCCCAAGGGGCAAAAACTATACCATACCAATTTAACACCCTTAAAAACAAGATAGGGCACTCAGGATCCCTGACTCTGTGAGAACCTCACCAGTTTGATTGTAATGGTGATACATGGCTGCCCCGCCCCTTTGGGAATCCTCTTGCTCCTTAGGGGTCTTTGACGTTATAAGTATGCAGGTGCAGGTTTTCAGAGCCATGATTGAGGCCCTGCTCCTTGCTCCGTGGGCCGATGAAACAGAATCTTTGCCATGGCATTTCCTGATGAGATTTCTGAGGTTTCCATCCATCTTTTCTCCTGTGGGAGCTCTAAAGTAGTCCCCTGTATGCTTGAACTTCCAGTAAGGTGGGGGAAGACATAGAAGGGAAAGTCCAGATTCTTAACCTGAAGTCTGCTGAGCTGTTGCTGACTTTCAAAAATGTTATCTTCGGGAATTAATTGATTTTGAAGATTCTTGCATTACCACTTATTCCCACCGCACACCATTTGAACTGCCTTTTATTCAGAGTGTAGTGGCAAAGGGGTAGGAGCCAGACTGTTGAGGTTTGAACCTTGGCTGCTCCACATAACCTTTGCCTTGTGTGTGTAGTGGGTGTGACAGAAGTCCCTACTTGTTATAACACATCTGCCAGGATGTGCCAGAGTGTAGCCTGACACATGCGTCACTGTTAATTAACCTTGTTGTTGTACCATTATCACCAGATTAACCCTTTCCACTCTCTGACCCACATGTAAGAACAAATATGTTAGACCCCATTCTACCTTAGACATGCATCTGTTCAAAGCCTGAGGGGGACAAAAGGCACAATGAGGTTTAAAACTCTGGTGGGCTGGCTCAGCGCCTGTGGCTCAATCGGTTAAGGTGCCAGCCACGTATACCTAAGGTGGCGGGTTCGAATCCCCAGCCCGGGCCCGCCAAACAACAATGATGGCTGCAACCAAAAAATGGCCAGGTGTTATGGTGGGCGCCTGTGGTTCCAGCTACTTGGGAGGCGGAGGCAGGAGACTCGCTTGAGCCCAGGAGTTGGAGGTTGCTATGAGCTGTGATGCCATGGCACTCTACCCAGGGGGATAGCTTGAGGCTCCGTCTCAAAAAAAAAAAA
>CAUYQV010058976.1:0-72747 GCA_963574575.1 Galagoides demidoff | reverse complement strand
AGTCTCCTGCCTCTGCCTCCCAAGTAGCTGGGACCACAGGCGCCCGCCACAATGCCCGGCCATTTTTTGGTTGCAGCCATCATTGTTGTTTGGCAGGCCCGGGCTGGGGATTCGAACCCGCCACCTTAGGTGTACGTGGCTGGCGCCCTAGCCGATTGAGCCACAGGCGCCGAGCCAATCCTCTACTTTTAAATAAAAGTTAAGAATTTAAAAGTGTCTAATCATTGCTGGCCCAAGTCTCATCTCTCACAGTGACAAGAGAGAAGTGGTGCTGGTCCTTCCACACTCCCACGTGGGACCATAATGGAGTTCTCTTTTCAAAATGGTTCAGTACCTCTGAGTTTCATTTGTTTAGACGTAGTACTTTCAGATGTACTGAAACGTAACCAACAGTAATAAGCCCTGGTGTGAGAGCTGCTTGAAAATATTAGAAAAGCAGTTGAACATTTCTTCTTAAAATTCCTTCAGAAAAACATTGAGGAAAAGTGACAGTGTTCTACCTCGTGCCTGAATCTGTCACCCAATGTCTGGGCTTCGGTACGAGATTTGTCCCTGTAGTAAAACTAGATGTCTTTGTTAATAACCAAAGGCATCCCCTAAAAGCCCAGAGATAATTCCATTGACAGTACAAAATGTGCGTATTCATTTGAAAGCATGAATTTTCAGGTTAATTTGACAGCACACATGTTCCCTACTTGGCTGTTAGAGGCTGACCTCCCATCTACTCTTAGAAATGGGTCTCATGGAATGGAATACAGGCTGACGCAGCTGGGAGAGCATTTTGTCTGTCACAATACACAGAAAATGTAAAAGGCAGAAGAGGATAGGGACTTTAAAGTCAGAAGAAACGCTGCCAATTGCTCTTGGGGATTTTAAATGTGACCAAATTAAGGTTTTTAAAAAATAGATATTCCTATACCAGCTGGCCACAAAGGGTGCAGGTCATCAAAGGGAATTCCCCTGGATGTGGAGTTCTCTCTCTTGGCTCTCCTGATCCTCCAGCAAAGCTCCAGACTCCAGGAAGCAGAGAAGGGCCATGTAATTTTCAATAAAATGCTAAAGGGCCAGTGTGGTGGTGCAGGCCATTAGTCCCAGCTACTCAGGAGTCTGAGGCAGAAGGATCACTTGAGCCTGCAAGATCCCATCTCTAAAACAAAGAAAAAATAAAAGCTAAAGGTCAGCATAGCAATTGACAGTGCCCACAGATGACAAGGGAGCCTCCAACATCCTGCAGGAAGTAGGGGCAAAAGGCTTGTCACTAATTGAGGAAAAGCTATGTTCCAAAAGGGGAGGAACATTTGACATTCCTCTCTCTTTTATATTTCTTTCTTTAATAAGAACAGCTACAGTGGCTCTGGAACATTTAGGTCGAAGAAGTCAGTCCAAACTTTCAGGGAAAGTGAATACAGCACCTCCACTTTCCTGCCAAAAGACTTTGTTGATGCCAGGGCAGGGTAGACCGTGGACCTTTCCACTGTTATTTTGCCTGAAACTAGTATGTGTGTGGTCCTTTCACAAATTTGTCCTGGTTTCAGTTCAGCCTTTGAGCCCAGAAAGCTAACCTTTACTTATACATCTCTTCTGCAAGACCCTGAGGTGTTTGGTGCAATTGACATGTATTATTTCAAGCCGTCAGTTTCTGAACACTGAGAAAGAAATCACAGGTGATGCATTGTTAGGATCCAAATAGCCCATGCGTCTCATCATGCATCAAGATGTGTCAACCTCTTATTTGAAACTAAAGAGAACAAACAAGCAACTTTTGTAAAAAAAAAAAAAAAAGAAAGAAAGAAAAGAAAAAAAAGAAAAATACAGCATCCATAAATAACCTTCCTTGGGTTTAGTGCTACACTGTTGGCTAATGAGCTATTGAAAATATTTTTGGAATGATCTTTAAATATTATAAATATTTTTCCTAGTTGATATTTCACTAAACAGTTATGTACAGAGATGGCCCTGACCGTGCAGAAAATGTACATTCTCTACCTCTATGGTACATTATCAGGCTAGCTCTTCACGGGGTCTTTAAAAGCTAGCAAGTGGAATTTATTATCAGCTGTTAGCTCTATCAGTATAATTAAAGTGCAAGGAAAGAGGGAAAACAGCCAGACAGATCAATTTTTCATTGTTAGCATCAATAAGCTTCATGCCTCTAAGGGAAAATGTCAGGTGCGATAGAGGCTCAGCTAACAATAACTCTGTATTTTTCTCTTTCTTCTTTTAAAGCAGCAGTCTCCCTGAGAAGAGAAGAGGGAGGTAAACAATGAGATAGCCCTATTTCTTCAATAACTGACTATCTTGGGAAAAGTAAGGTCACTTCCCCAGCCTAGGCTAGCAGGACTAACCCCTGCATTTGGTTTCTAATGTAACAGCCATTGAGCGGTTGGGCCCATGTCCCAAGCATTTATGATACTCTCACTCAGAAATATCTCCAAACCACTCTTCAACAACGATAGCTACCAACAGCATATGGAAGTGTGGGTTTAAAAAAAAGTCCCACTAAACCGTTTTTTAAAAAATACAGCCAATGTTCATAGTGAGCCTAAAAAAGGTTGGTATAAGTCAGGATAGATTCCTACAGTACCGGGGGAGGAGGGAGAAGGCAAGCAGAGGGGCAGAGATGATTTTTAGGTACAGATTTTCCCTTGGCATTGAAACCCATTACTCCCCATAGCACTTGGCGGCCTCCTAGGTGTTCCACAGTTTTGCCGGTGAGGTGGGCGTGCACCTTTTTGCAAACTCTGCCACTGCCTCTCCAAGGGGGTTGGCTTCCTGGGCCCAACAGTTTCAGGAATAAGCTCCCACCCCCACCCCAAGACAGCCACTGGCTGACATCCTCTGGGGGCACAGCCTATTGTATTTAATTGAGGAAATGTTACCCACAAACCCATTTGTCTCTTATTGTTTCCTTCCTATCCTGTTGCTGAAAGACTGGACAGGCAGTTTCACAACAAACCATTCCTCAAGTATAAATATTTATAAAGCACTGAAAACCATGCACATGCTGTGGACTGGAATTGCTTCTGTGTCGGCCCATCCCTGTAGAGGAAGCCTCAGCTTTTCTGGGAAGCTTGTGACAAAAGGAAATGTTGAGGAAGTAGTTAAATCCTAGGAGAAGTTTGGGAGATGTGTCCAGGCCATAGAGGGCCAGAGAAACCTCACAGGTCTTTCCCACAGATCCTTGTCCCTGAGTACTAACAGAACACGGGACGGAGTGGCAAATACACCGTCTTACCTGCTTCCTTATAATGGCTGTCAGCATCTCCCAACTTAAATTCCCTTATGTAAAATGTGCCATCAGCTTTGCTAAATATCAACCCTTCACCTTCCCACCCCAGTCTGAAGCACTGTCTTTGACCCAAACAGCTGGGTTTTTCTCTAGTGGAGACAGCATTCCAGTCTGGTTCCATCTTCTTCGGTGGAGAAAGGAGATTGGCTCCAGCTGCACCCCGTGGGGCATGGCATGCACAGTTCTGTCTGTCCCACATTCCATGAAATTCCGCAGACTCAGGGGCAAGGCCAGACTTTCAAGCAGGGAGTCGAGGCTCAATCTTCAGTGACAGCTCGTACAGCGTGTCCTCATCTATGATCAGGGCTTTGTCCAGCAGGTACTGTGTGACCTGAGAAGAAGGGAAATCCCAACTTTGACTTCCGTCAGCACTCAGAGTTACTGAATAGACTCATCCAACACAACCCAACATTTCCTCTTAAACATTTAAAAAAACTTGGGCAGTGCCCATATGGCCCAGTGGGTAGAGTGCCGGCCACATACACTGAGGCTGGTGGGTTAGCACCCCACTGAGGGCAGCTAAAACAACAGAAGAGCCAGGCACTGTGGCAGGTGCCTGTATTCCCTGCTACTTGGGAGGCTGAGGCAAGAGAATTGTGTGAGCCCAAGAGTTGGAGGTTGCTACGAGCTATGATGCCACCGCACTCTACCCAGGGCGACAGCTTGAGACTCTGTCTCAATAAATAAATAAATAAATAAATAAAGTTAAAATAAATAAAGTTTTGTATAACTTAAACAATCATGAATATTTTGTCATTATAAAAAAAAAAATCAAACATCTCTAATCCTCTTCTAATCCCCAATGCCAGGTACCTCCCGCCAGAGGCGCCACTTGTTTTCTTTTTTTTTTTGAGACGGAGCCTCAAGCTATCCCCCTGGGTAGAGTGCTATGGCATCACAGCTCATAGCAACCTCCAACTCCTGGGCTCAAGCGAGTCTCCTGCCTCCGCCTCCCAAGTAGCTGGGAACACAGGCGCCCGCCACAACACCTGGCCATTTTTTGGTTGCAGCCATCATTGTTGTTTGGCGGCCTGGGATTTGAACCCGCCACCTTAGGTGTACGTGGCTGCCGCCTTAGCCAATTGAGCCACAGGCGCCAAGCCAGCGCCACTTGTTTTCATTTGGTTTGTTTTGCTGTCTTTACAGATATTATATGTACTTATGTAAATCACTTTTTTCCCTTTATAATCATGCACAGTTACCACACTGTGCATTTCACTCTGCTTTCATCTCTTAACTGTATGTTGCAGAGAGTTGCCTGTATCAATTCATGGAACCGTAACTGCCGCCCTGTAGTCACAGTGGGTTGCACTTTAATGATCTCATACGGATGGATGTCTACTTGCTGTCAGTATGTCACAACTACACAAAGTTACAGTGAAATCCTTTTAGCATGCTTCCTAGTGGTCATGTGGGAATGTTTTACTAGGGCAGACACCAGAAAGAAGAGGAAAGAAATGAAGATGGTGGGGCATGGGTTATTTCCATGAAGTTTTTCCTTATTTTTATTGAAATAGACTATACATGAGTGAAACTGAGTAGTTGATTAGTTTTGACAAATGCATACACCCATGTAACTCACACTCATATCACGATAGAGAACAAATCCATTACCCCTAAAAGTTCCCCCTGCACGTCCCCAGTCAATCTGCTTGCTCCCAGGAGCAGCCGCTGCTCTGATTCTTCTATCACGACACACCAGTTTTGTCCACTCTGGAACTCATATAAATGGACTCAGACAGCATGCGGTCCCCTGTGTGTGGCTTCCTGCACTTACAATCATGCTTTGAGATTCCTCCGCACTGTGGCATGTGCCAGGAGTGTGTTACCTCTCATTGGTGAGTAGCTTCCATTGCAGACATGTGGAGTTGTTCATGATTTTCTTATACATTACAGCAACACTTTTATTATCTGTTTCATATGCTGCAAAGGCCTCCTACTCTACTGCTCATATTTTGACTTTTTAAATAGTTGCCCTCTATCATATGGAAGTTTTAAATTTTGAAACAAATTTTTAAAGCAAACTTTATCAAGCTTGTCTTTTTTTCCTTTTTTCTTTTTAATTGTTTTCAGTACATACCAGTTGCATATCTTTATAGGGTACATGTGATGTTTCGATATAGGTATACAGTGTGAATGAATGAAATCAGGGTGATTGGGGTACCCATCACCTCAGGCATTTAATATTTCCTTATGTCAGGAACATTCCAATTCCACTCATTTAGTTATTTCAAAGTGTACCCTAAATTATTGTTGATATAGTCACTTTGTTGTGCTACCAAACATTGTTCATTCTATTTAACTATATTTTTGCCATTAACCATTCCCAATTTATCCCCTCCTCCCAGCCTCTGGTAACCATTCCACTCTGTTTTCATGAGATCAATTGTTTTAATACCTAGCTCCCACATATGAGACACATGAGGTTTGCCTTTCTGTGCTTTACATAATATTCTCTAGTTCCATCTATGGTGTTACAAATGGCAGGATTTCATTCTCTTTGTGGCTGTAAAATATTCCATTGGGTACACGTGCCATAATTTCTTTATCCATTAACTCACATATGGACACTGAGGTTGATTCCACATCATGGCTATTGTGAACAGTGCTGCAATAAACATGGGAGTGCAGCTATCTTTTCAATATGCTGAATGACACTCCTTTGCATATATACCTAGCGGTGGAATTGCAGGGTCATATGGGAGCTCTAGTTTTAGTCTTTTGAGGAACCTCCGTACTGTTCTTCATAGTGGCTGCACTAATTTTCCTTCCCATCAATAGTGTACAAGGGTTCCCCTTTTTCCACATTCTCACTAGCATTCTTATTGCCTGTCTTTTTGATGAAAGTCATTTTAACTGGGGTGAGATGATATCTCATTGTAGTTTCTCTTTGCATTCCTCTGATGACTTATGATGTTGAGTATTTTTTCATATACCTGTTGGTCAATTCGTATGTCTCTTGAGAAATCAAGATCCTTGATTTTCAGATCCTTTGCCCATTAATCAGTTTATTTTATTTCTTCCTATTGAATTCTTAGAGATCCTTATACATTCTAGCTATTAGTCCCTTGTCACATGGATCGTTTGTGAGTATTTTTTCCTATTCTGTGGCTTGTCTCTTGCCTTTGTTATTGTTTCCTTTGCTGTGCGGAAGCTTTTTGACATGATGTGATCACATTTGTCCAATTTTGCTTTGGTTGCCTGTGCCTTGGGGCTGTTACTCAAGAAGTCCTTAGCCAGAAGAATATCATAAAGCGTTTCCTCATTAGTCCATTTTGATTTGATTTTTGTATATGGAGAGAGATAAGGGTCTAGTCTCATTACTCTGCATGTAGATATCCAGTTTTCCCAGTATCACTTACTAAGGAGACTATCCTTTCCACATAGCATTTTCTTGGTAACTTTGTTGAATATAGGTTCACTATAAATGTGTGGATTTGTTTCTGAATTCTCTATTCTATCATAGTGGTCTGTCTATGTGTCTGTTTTTATGCCAGTACCAGGTTGTTTTGGTTACTAGAGCTCCGCAGTATAATTTGAAGTTAGGGAATGTGATTCCCTTAGTTTTATTCTTTTTGCTTAGAATGGCTTTGGCAATTCTGAGTATTTTGTGGTTCCATATAAATTTTAGAATTATTTTTTCTATTTCTGCAAAGAATGTCATTGGGATCTTGATGAAGATTGCATTATATCTGTAGATTGCTTTGGGTGATATGGATGTTTTAATACTATTGATTCTTCCAGTCCACAAATATAGAATATCTTTCTATATTTTTATGTCCTCTCGAATTTCTTTTATCAATGTTTTATAGTTTTCATTATAGAGATGTTTCACTTCTTTGGTTAAGTTTATTCCTAGGTATTTTATTTTATTTGTAGTTATTGTAAATGGGACTACTTTCTTGGTTTCTTTTTCATATTGTTTACTGTTATCATATAGAAATGCTATTGATTTTTACATATTGATTCTGTATCCTGCAACTTTACTGAGTTTATCAATTCTAATAGCTTTGGGGGAAGTCTTTAGATTTCTCTAGATATAATATCCCACTGTCTGCAAACAAGGATAATTTGACTTCTTCCTTTCTAATTTAGATAGCCTTTATTTCTCTCTCTTATCTGATTGCTATAACTAGAACTTCCAGTACTATATTGAATAACTGTACTGAAAGTGGACATCCTGGTATTGTTTCAGATTTTAGAAGAAAGGCTATCAGTTTTTCCTCATTCTTTACGGTCTGTCATATATGGTTTTTATTGTGTTGACATGGCTTCCTTCTCTACCCGGTTTTTTGAGAGTTTTTATCATGAGAGTGTTGAATTATATTGAATGCTTTTTAAGCATCAATTGAAATGATCATATGGTCTTTGCCCTTTGTTCTGTTGATATGATGTATCACATTGATTGATTAGCATATATTGAACCATCTTTGCATCCCTGGGATGCAAATTCCACTTGATCATAATCAATAATCTTTTTAATGTGTTGTTGAATTTAGTTTGCTAGTATTTTGTTGAAGATTTTTTTGCATCTATGTTCATCAGAAATATTGGCCTATAGTTTTCCTTTTGTGTTGTGTCTTTGTCTGGTGATACAGGCCTCAGAGAATGAGTTTGGGAGTATCTCCTTCTCCTTGATGTTTTGCAATAGTTTAAATAGGATTGGTATTAGTTCTTCTTTGAGTGCTTAGAGTTCAGCAATGAAGCCTTAGGGTCCTGGGCTTTTCTTAGATGGGAGATTTTTATTATTATGGTTTCTGTCTTATTACTTGTTATTAGTTTATTCAGGTTTCAGATTTCTTCTTTGTTTAATCTTGGTAGATTGTATATGTCTAGGAATTTATCCATTTCTTCTAGGTTTTCTAATTTATTAGCATATAGTTGTTCATAGTAGTCTCTAGTGATTCTTTGGATTTCTGTAGTATCAGTTGTAATATCTCCTTTTTCATCTTTGACTTTATTTATTTGGATAGTCTCTCTTTTTCTTAGTCTGGTTAATAGTGTGCCAATTTTACCTGTTTGAAAAACCAACTTTTAATTTCGCTGATCTTTTGTATTTTTTTGGTTTCAATTTCATTTATTACTATTATGATCTTTATTATTTCTTTTCTTCCACTAATTTTGGGTTTGGTTTGCTCTTGTTTTTCTAAATGTTTAAGATGCATTTTTAGGTTGTTTATTTAAAGCTTTTCTACTTATTGCTATAAACTTTCCTCTTATTACTGCTTTTACTGTATCCCTGTATCCCTTAGGGTTTGATATATTGTGTTTGCATTTTCATTTGTTTCCAGAAATTTTTAATTTCCTTTTTAATCTCTTCAGTGAACCACCAGTCATTCATGAGCATATTGTTTAATTTCCATGTGTGTGTATATTTTCCAGTGTTCCTATTGTCATTGATTCTTAGTTTTATCTTCTATGGTCAGAGAAAATACTAGGTATGATTTCAATTATTTTGAAATTTTTAAGGCTTGTTTTGTGGCCTAATATACAATGTATCCCTGAGAATGACCCAACAGCTGAGGAAAAAAAAAATGTGTATTTTGCAGTTGTTGGATGAAATGTTCAGTAAAATCTACTAGGTCCATTTTAAGTACAATGTTTCTTTCCTGATTTGCTATCTGGATGAGCCATGCAATGCTGTAAGTGGAGTGTTGAGGTCTCCAACAATTATTGCTCTGTTAAAACTTGCTTTATATATCTGGGTATACCAGTGTTGGATGAATATATATTTAGAATTATTATATCCTCTTGCTGAATTGCCCCCTTTATAATTATGTAATGACCTTTGTCTCTTTATACAATTTTTGTCTCAAAATCTATTTTGTCTGATAGAAGCATAGCTACTTCTGCTCTTTTTTGGTTTCCATTTACATTGAATACCTTTTTCCATCTCTTTATTTTTAATCTATTTGTGTCTTTATAGGTGAAGTGTATCTCTTGTAGGAAACATACAGTTGGCTCTTTTTTTTTTAATCCAGTCACCCATCCACTCTATGTCCTTGATTGGAGTATTATTCCATTCACATTTGATGTTATTAGGGATAGGTAAGAACTTAAATACTGCCATGTTATTATTTGATTTCTGATTGTTTTGTGATACTCTCTTTCTTACTTCCTTCCAAAATCAGTTTGTTAAAAGTGATTTTCTCTGGCAGTGTGTTTTAATTTCTTGCTTTTTATTTTTTGTGTATCTGTTGTAGGTTTTGTGATTTGAGATTACCACGAGGTTTGCAAAAATCATTTTATAACCAATTATTTTAAACATGGGACAACTCTCCCTACACACAAACAATAAACAAAAATTTTACCCTTTAACCCTTTAACTTCATCCCCCCAAACTTTTTACTTCTTTGTTGTTTCCATCCACATCTTTTTATATCTTTCAAAATGTTGTGTTTATTTTAGATTTATTTGTCTTTTAAGCATTCTATTCAAGATATGAGTGGTTTATGCACTGCAATTGCAGCAATAGAGTACTCTTTATTTGTGTATATACTGTTACCAGTGAGTTGTATACTTTCAGAAATTTTTTATTGTTGACTAACATCCTTTTCTTTCAGATTGAAAAACTCCTTTTAGCATTTCTCATTTGGTATTGATAAAATCCCTCAGCTTTTGTCTAGAAATGTGTTTTTTTCTCCTTCATGTTCGAAGGATATTTTTGCAGGATATAATATTCTAGGGTTAAGGTTTTTTTTTTTTTCCTTCAGCACTTTGAATATGTTGTACCACTATACGACATATTCAAAGCTTTTTTATATGTTGTTGTTTTTATTGCTTCCCTTGAGGCTTTTTATATCTGTGACATTTGGGAGCTTGATTATTAAAAGCCCTTGAGGTAGCCTTGTTTGGGTAAAATCTTGTTTGTGTTCTATGGCTTGCTTTCTTATATCTGAATATTGATACCTTTCTCCAGATATGGAAAATTCTCTGCTATTATTTTTTGAATAAATTTTCTACCCCAATCTATTTCTCTACTTCCCCTTTAAGGTAAAAAACTCTTAGGTTGGTCCCTTTGAGGCTACTGTCTGAATCTTGTACACACACTTCACTTTTTTATTGCTTTTCCTTTTTTTCTCATATGACTATATATTTTCAAATACCCTGTTTTCAAATTCACTAATTTTTTCTTCTGCTTGGTCAAATCTATCATTGAGAGATTCTGCTACATTTCTCAGTTTGTCAATTTAATTCTTAAGCTCCAGAATTCCTGCTTGTTTCATTATTATTTTTTAATCTCTTTGTTACATTTCTCTAATGGACTTCTGAATTCCTTTTCTGCATTGTCTTGGAGTTCATTAAGGTTCTTCAGGACAGCTATTTGGAATTCTTTGTCTGAAAGATCACATATCTCTATGACTTCAGGACTGGTCATTAGTACTTTAATTAGTTTGTTTGGTGAAGATATCGTTTCCTGAATGTTCTTAATGCCTATGGATATTCATTGATGTCTAGGTGTTTATTTTAATCTTTGCAGATTGAGCTTGTTTGAACCTATCCTTATTTAGAAGGTTTTCCAGATATTTGAAAGGAATTGAGTGTTGTGGTCTAGGTCTTTGGTCACTGCAGCTGTATTTGCATTGGGTGTGCCCCAAATCCTGTAATGCTGTGATTCTTGCAGATTCCTGGTGGTCCTGCCTTAGTGGGTTTAGGTAAGATATGGGAAAATTCCCTGGATTACCAGGTGAGGATTCTCAGTCTCTTCCTTCACTATCTGTGCTGGTCTCCTAGAGTTGGGGAAAGGAGTGATGTAGGGACTCTCACATAGACACCAATACCACTCACAAATGAAGCCAGCTCAGTGCTACCCAGAACTCCTGCTGGTAACTGCTGCTTGAGTACTTGAAAGCCCATGTCCTGCCAGGACTAGATTCTTCCCTTCAGAACAACATGTTTCCTTCTGACACAGGGTGGGTTCAGAAATGCCATCCAGGAACTAAGACCCAAATGCAGGGGCTTCAGAGTCTGTTTGGTACTTTATTTTACTGTGGCTGAGATGATACAAAAGTTGCAAAATAAAGTCCTTTGAGCTCTTCTCTTACCTTTCTTTCCCCAAGTGAATGAAGACTCTCCCTGAGCTGCACTGCCTAGAACTCAGGGAGAGGGTGACACAGGCACTATTGTGGCGGCTGCTGCTGGTGTCTCACTGGGTGCACCCCAAGTTCGTTGGCTCTAACCCAGCACAGCAGAAGTTGTCCAAGGACTGGAGCCTTTTTGGCCCGACTGCTTTATGAATTTAGGCCAGGTCCCAGACTGCGTTTGTCAGCCAGTTCTAGAGCTCATAGGAACTCAGGTTTTAGGGTGGAGGAGTTCCCTCCAGCCAGGCTGGTCAAAATGCTCCCTCTGTGGACACTATCAGTATTCGGAACTGTGCTGCATTCTCCTATGCCAGGGTGGCCCTAAATTTCAATGTAAAGCCTCACAATCACTTCACTCTCCCTCCTCAGGACACACAGGTTCTCCCTCCACAGCGCTGGCTTACCCAGCTAGGGGGTGGGGGCAGGAGTAGCATAGTCAGTGTAAGACTGTCTTTTCTGCCCTCTTCAGCACCTCTTTCCTTGATGTACTGGTAAAGTCAGGTAATACTGATTGCTCACCTGAGTTTTGTTTCTTCTGAAAGTGTTTGCTTCCGTAGATAGTTGTTGCATTTTCTGTTCCTGGGGCGGGACGATGGCTGGTGGTTTCTATTCCATCATCATGCTACTCTGCCCCCTTCCCACCAAGCTTGTCTTTTATAGCTTTTGATTTTTGTGCTTAGAAGGTGTTTCAAATCCAAAGGTCATAAATATTTTATCCTATATTATATTCAAATGCTATAAATATATCTTTCTACATTTAGGCAATGAACTGTGGAATTTATTTTTGTGACTGGCATAAGATGGAAAGCTGAAATTCCTGTTCTGTTTACTGAATGGCCAGTTTCTTTCTGGCACTTCCTTTAAGTGCCTTTTTTTTAATCCCATATTAAATTTTCATATAGCCAAAAGTGGTACCTGGACTTCATTCTGCTCTATTGACTTTGTATGCATGTGCCAAGATAGTACTGTTTTATTGATTCTATCTTTAGGATACATTCTGTAATGAGTTGGGAAAGTTCTTTACTATTCCTATTTTTCAAAAAATTCTCCTCTTTTTTTTTTTTCCACCTATCTAAGCTTCCTTAAGAATTTCAGGATAAGTCTGTCAAGTTTCATGAAAAACTCTGTTGGGATTTCTTTTTTTTCTTTTTTCTTTTTCTTTTTTTTCTTTTGAGACAGAGCCTCAAGCTGTCCCCCTGGGTAGAGTGCCGTGATATCACAGCTCACAGCAACCTCCAATTCCTGGGCTCAAGCGAGTCTCCTGCCTCAGCCTCCCAAGTAGCTGGGACCACAGGCACTCGCCACAATGCCCGGCCATTTTTTGGTTGCAGCTGTCATTGTTGTTTGGCAGACCCAGGCTGGATTCAAACCCACCACCTTAGGTGTATGTGGCTGGCACCTTAGCCACTTGAGCCACAGGCGCCAAGCCCTCTGTTGGGATTTCAATTAGGATTTTGATGAGTTTATAGATTGATTTGAGGACAATGACTATCACTACAATAACAAGCATTCTGGCTCATTAATAGAATGTAGCTCCCTGTTTATGTACGTTAGTATAAAAAGGTCTTGTTTCAATTTGATGTAGGCAATATAGAGTTTGTCACTGTTTTAAATGAGATTTTTTATGTTACATTTGAATAAGTTACTAAGAGCATGTTGAAAATTGCTGGGGTTTGTATGTCAAGCTGCTATACTCCCTTAATACTTTATTGGTTTTTCTCTTAGACTTTCTAGATAACTGATCAAATCCTACATGAATAATGGCACTCTTTACCTTTCCAATTTTTGTACCTTTCTCTTCTTTTTATTGCTTCATAGCCATGGCTAATTTTTCCTGTTCAAAACTGAATAGTAGCAGGGATTGTCACAACCTTGTCTTTCTCCTGACTGGTATTAATTAATCCAAGAACAATTTTTTATCTGCTGTGGTTCAGGCACTAACGTGTAAGGCTAACAGAGAAAACCCAACAGACATAGCTCTGGTCCTCATGGATATTACACACGTACACATAATCACATAAGTTGAAACTCCAGCAGCAAGAGCTAGAAAGGAGAGGTACATAGTGCAAGAAAAGCTGTATAGGTGGAGTGGTGTTGGGAAAGTTAGGGAAAGTATTCCTGAAAAAGAGATACTTAAGCTGTGTAGAATTTAATTGTGCAATAAGGAAAGAAGGGTATTCCTCCAGACAGAGGGAATAATATATTCAAAGGCCCTGGGGCAAACAAAAATAGGCAAAAACTAGCGGGTATTACAAAAAAGCATGTCTTTCATGATTGGACTGAAAATTTACAGATAAGCCAATGTGGATGGGGGTTGGAATGATTCATGCAGTAGCAGGATAGAGTTAGAGGCATCAGAATGAACTTGTGTTTAGCTTAAGGCAGATACAGATGGTTACATATGGAAATATTTATAAAGGTGTGTGTGTATTGCATGCATGTTGTGTATATGGGTTAGCATACATGCATATATTTCTCTGCTCTGCCACTACTAAGAGGTCCTAAAAGAAATGCTACTTCCATAACATGAGTATACCTATAGCCCATATCTTGGTTTCTGCTACCAATTCTCCAGAAAAAGAAACTAGAGCTTTTGGGAGAAATATCTGATTCTAGGACCGGGGCAAGAAATATACAAGGTAAGTCTGGAGTATCTTATGGCAGAAATAAGAAAGTTCTCAAAAAAGGAACAAAGAACCCTTCATCCAAGGGGTATGTAAAAGGACTCAACTAACTGAAAGAAGACCCAATGGCCAAACTTGCACAATTTCAGCAACAAAACGAATAATGTACATGGTGTGATTAGATTACAACCTGAAGTCATTAGTTCACACTGATGTAAACAAACGATTGAATAAATTAATAAATACGAGAGAAGAAACAAATCTCTGTGCAGATTTCCAAATAATTTATGTGGATATTTTGCTGTCAAGGAGGGGGTGCATAATTCTCCCTCCATTCCTTAGGTGTGGGGCTGCTCATAGTGACTTTCTTCTAGAGAGTATAGCACAGGGGAAGGACAAAGTGTGACTTTACAGTGGAGACACTTGACAAACACTACCCCGGCCAGGTGATTACAGTTAACATCAACAGTGATAAATTATGTTGCTAATATGAACCCTTGATGTGATGATGTAAATGGCACTTACTCCGTGGTCTTGCTCCCAACAACCTGTAATTCCAATCTAATCATGACTAAATCATCAGACAAATTATGAAAGTGGCCCATGCTACAAAACACCTGAACAATACTTCCCGAAACTGCCAAAGTTGTCAAAAATAAGAAAAATGTCTATAATCTAAGCATTCTGGGAGGTCAAGATGAGAGTTTGAGACCAGCCTGAGCAAGTGTGAGATCCCATCTCTAAAACTAGCCAGGCACTAGGGCGGGTGCCTATAGTCCCAGTTACTTGGGAGGGTGAGGCAAGAGAATCACTTGAGTCCAAGAATTTGAGGTTGCTGTGAACTATTACACCATGGCACTCTACTAAGGGTGACGAAGTGAAAGTCTGTCTCAAAAAAAAAAAGAAAGAAAGAAAAGAAATGAAAAGTCTAAGAAACTGCCAGAACCAAGAGGAACTTAAGGAACCTCAACAACTAGATGAAATGTAGTATCTAGGATGGGATCCTGGAACAGAGAAAAGACAATAGGTAAAAAGTAAGGAAATCTGAATAACCTGTGGTCTTTATAATAATAAATCAATGTTGACATTCTAACAAGTACACCACATTAATTAATACATGTAATAAGGGAATCTGGCTCTGAAGAGCTCTATCTGGCTGCAATTCATAGAATGGCTTTTATTCTAGAGTGAATGCAAGCAGACCAGGCAACAATGATTGGTAATTTGGACCAGGGTGGGAGTGGTGGAAACAGAAAGAAGAGGAACAGATTCATAAGAAATGAAGGATGCAAATCAATAGAACTTGACGATGAACTGATGTTCTCTTTGCCGTTTTTCTTTTAATTAGACTTGCCAAGATTTTGTGTTTTATCGATCTTTTCCATGAGCTACGTTTTGGTATTATTAATCAACCTACAGTTGTTTTCTAATTCTTTAACTTTCCGTTCTTGCCTATATTAATTCCCTCACAACCGCGTCCATGTAATATTACCTTTGGCTGGTGGTCTATTCTGTAGGAGGTCTGTTGGAACTGGCGTATTTCTCTGATGATGTGTGATATCTAATAGAGAAAACAAAATGACAAGAACAAAAGCAAAGCAAAGGTATTCTCCCTATATTGCGGCACAATCTCCTGAGGCCTGTTCCCAGAATAGTCAGTCCCTTCTTCCGGGGAGGTAGGTGGAGCCCTGTGTGATCATATCCTATTCCTGGTGTTTTCTTGCCCTTCAAGAAGTCACATAAAATGCCAACAGCAAGATATGAGTTTATAATTGAGGAGGATCTGGCTCTGGGTGGCCTCAGGTTTGGAGGAGGAAAGCTCTGGGTGCTATTATCTATGGGCTCAGAACTTGGTTGTCCAGCAAGAAGCCTTCAGCAACCATCTATCACTGGTCAATCTTAGAAAGTCTCCCATGGAAATTTATTCCACCTCCTTTAGCCCTGACTGCAAGTTGAAATAACTCTGCCAAAAATCTTCTTAATCAGCCAACATCAGGTATTAGACCCAGCATATACAACTTTAAAAAGCAGACATAGCCAGGCGTAGTGGCTCATGCCTACGATCCTAGCACTTGGGGAGACTGAGGCAGGTGGATCACTTGAGCTCAGGAGTTCGAGACCAACCTGAGCCAGAGTGAGGCCCCATCTCTACTAAAAATAAAAATTAGCTGGGTATTGTGATGGGCGCCTTTAGTCCCAGCTATTCGGGGTGCTGGGGCAAGATCACTTGAGCCCAAAAGTCTGAGGTTGGTGTGAGTTGTGACATCACAGCACTCTACCCAGGGTGACAGAGTGATAGTCTGTCCCCCCAAAATAGCAGACATTGATTTTCATGACTTAGCCTCTTCTCTGTAAGCCATTAAATTCACTGAAACAGACTGATTACGAAATTAGCACCTACCATTCTCATCTTGGAGAAATTGACGAGGCCTTCCTCAGTAAAGTTTGGGGTTCCTTCTTCAATAAATGCCAGGTCTGTCAAGTACATCCCGAGGTAAGGAACTGCTGGGGGGTTGCAACTGTAAGACCAAGAGGCATCATTCTCATGCTCATTAGCACAACGTCTACCTCCCTCCCCAATTTGAATAGGAAGCAACCACACTACTGCCATTCTGAAGAACAAAATCTTTTTATTTCATTTTCATACAGAGTTTTAAACACATTTCTGTAGCAGCCCGTATAGCCTATGGTTAGGAGGAGCAAGAGTTATAAGAAATACCTGTAATGGAACACCTTGGTGGAAAGGGCATGGAGAGAGATTTAGCTCTCCTAGCAAGCATGAGAGCTCGCAAGATGAGAGCAGTGGTGAATTGGCAGTCTCCACACCTGTGGTGTTGAGAGGCACAAGTTCAGCCTTATATTAGGCTGGAGGAGAAGGCAGTCAGGACCATGCACATTCCATCACGGACCCGCTTACTCTGACTCTGTCTTCTCTTCTGCCTGCAGAATACCCAGCACAGCGTCTCTCTGCTGAAGGTTACCAAGCTCTACTAAAGACTAAGATCTATCTATGCTAAGAAGACTGCTTTACTCTCTCTAAGACTCTCTCTCTCTCTCTCTCCAGCTAAAGTAGATAGCCCTCAGGCACCTAAGAGAAACTGTTCCTGAGCAAGGTAGCTCAGTGGTCCGCATCCAGAACCCACCTAAGCTGGGCCTGAGACCTGGCCAGTCCTGGGCCCTGACACATTTCACAATAGAATATAATGCAAAATGACAGCACCTGCTTTCCTACCTGTTTTAGCCAATGGAGACAATGGCATGTTCAAATAACAGGGTGTCTTGGTGACAAATACAATACATTTGCCAGCGGTAATTGTTTACAGTACTTGTGAACTGGCCACACTTCATTAAGGGGTGGAAGCATAGAGGAAAACCCCACGCCCTCACCCACTCCCAAACATTCAGCCTTAAGGAACTGGATGGACAGATCAATGGGATCAGAGCTCTGCACAACAGTAAAACTTGTTTTCTGTTTTAGTGAAATGTTTTAGAAGGTGTCAACTTAGTATCACAACTGCAAACTAAAGTGAGACGCTATTTTGTTTCATTTTGGTTTGAGAGGAGCAAGAGTGGGCATACTTGGTTTTCTCAAAGAGGACTGAAAACACAGGCTTTTGATACAGAAAGAACTGGGAGTGAATCCCAGCTTGACCAGTTACTAAGCAACACTGAGCAAACTCTTTAAACTATAGCTTCGTCATCCTTAGAATGGAGACAGAAAACCTTCTTTGTTGTGAGGCTTAGGAAAGACACAGCAAGCACTCAGCACGAAACCTGCCATTGCATAAATCATTCTGTGGATAGTTCTTGTACTATTATTGCTATTATTGCTGTTATTATTATTATTATTCTTACTATTACCACAGCAGAACTAAGATTTTTCCAGAGTAAGCAAAATATTTGGGGCAAATCATGAGAAAACCAGTTACAGAAAAGATTCTATGTTCTGCGTAAAAAGAGAATGATTCAGAAATAGAAAATCAAAAATATATAACACTAATCCACATGTTCTGTAATATTTAAATAAAAATCATAGGAAATCATCGCATATTTAGATTGGGAAATAGCTGAATCAAGAAAATTTCTATACTAAAAGATAGTCTGATTATTATGCTGACATCTTCTTCTCAATTGGAGTATTTTGCATACCACCAGTACATCTGTGAGAAATTTATCGTACACACAGTATCCCAAGTGAAAAGGAAAATCAGAAAATACCTATACAGAGAAAGTTGTGTCCTATTCGTTTTTCTTTTCAAAGCAAAGTAGGAGCTAAGTCACTATTTGTATGCTATGTAAATTATGTACATATATTTTAGTTATGAATAATTTACAGATTAAGACAGACATACTTTTTAAGGGTTTCTCTGAGATTTTTAAATCTTCCTTCAGATGAAACGATCTTCTGAAGTTTGTCCATTAGAGCTTTTGTCTAAAAAAAAAAAAAAACAACTTAATGTTATGAAAATAATTTGGTTTGGTAGATAGTGAGTTTCCAAGAGATGCCCAACTCTCTTCTCCAGTGGCAGTTGCTGACACCTTTGCCAGAATAAAGGCTGCTGGACGATGTGATTCTCCCAGTGGAGAGACAGGGCCTCATGTTTCCATGCAATGCTAAGACGAACCATGGAGAAGAGGAAGGACCTGTACCTACACATTTAGCCAAAAAGAGGGAAAACGTGTAGAAAAGAAAAACTTGCAATGCATGGAAAACTCAGAGACAAAAGAAGGGAGAAGCCCATGCTGAATGTAGACTCTCAAAGGCGCAGCCTCACTTCAGAAGTTCTCAAAAGGAGTCTTTGAATGTTCACCTCCAAACTGCCAAAGCACACCGTAGTTGCTTTCATACTGACTCGGCAATATCTTCTACTCCAGATCCCTTTTCTTTTGATCATCTTCATCAGTTTGTTAGAAAAACATAACTAACACTGACTAAAAACTAACATGTTGACATTGGTATGGAGTTACTTTGATGAACATGGGGGAGTGGCAGGGTGGCCCTTAGGAGAGAAGACCCACTTCTGGGGGTGAGAACTGTTAGAACAACTCAAAGGGCTGCCTCCTCCATCCCGGCTTCTCAGGGCCCAAGAGACCCTCTGCCTGGTTCAGAGCTGACTTTGGCTCAAAAAACCTGCAAGTATAGTCTGCAGACCAGATCTGCAGGCTCCAGAGTGGAAGATTCTACCAGGTCTTCTGACGTCTCCCAGACAGACCTCAAATGTGGAGAGGGGACAGCTGCAGAGCAGAGGGTGTGACTGAAGGTGACTGACACAGGAAATATCTGCAGGCCAGACACTACCCATGTGGCTACAGTGAGGCGCTTGACCTTGGAGACAGCCTCTCTGGAGGACAGCCCATCAGCCCTGTGTAGGCCACCGTGAGTTACCCACACATGTGACTTAAATGGTATAGGTTTTTAAATGTCTCTACAGGTGCTATATCCAAAATTTACAAGAGTAATTTCTTTTGTTTTTTTTTTTGAGACAGAGCCTCATGCTATCCCCCTGGGTAGAGTGCTATGGCATCACAGCTCACAGCAACTTCCAACTCCTGGGGTCAAGCGAGTCTCCTGCCTCAGCCTCCCAAATAGCTGGGACCACAGGCGCTCGCCACAATGCCCGGCTATTTTTTGGTTGTAGTTGTCATTGTTGTTTGGTGGGCCCAGGCTGGATTCAAACCCACCACCTTAGGTGTATGTGGCTGGCACCTTAGCCACTTGAGCCACAGGTGCCAAGCCTAAAACAGTTATTTCAATGTTGGTCTTATGTCTATTCTATGATAATTTTGCTTATCTCCAAACCTGCATCCTATCAGAGACAATAATGTCATAGGTGACAATCTTAAGGAAGATTTAGGGAACTGTTGATGACAGCTGGTGATTACTAGAAAGCTGGTGAATTGGAATAAGGTTGGTGGGCTGCACCAAGGTTCATTTCCTAGTTGTGATATTGTCTATGGCTGTGTAAGATGTTGCCATTAGGGGAAACTGGGTATGAGGTATAGGGATCTCTATATTATTTTTTATAACCACATGTGAATCTATAATCATCTAAAAATTAAAGGCTTTTTGTTTTTGGTTTTCTTTTTTTAAAAAAAGAACAGCATTAATTAAAACTGTGACTTTCTATTTACTGGGTCCTGGTGTTGCTGACAGAACAGGGGGTGATCAGTTTTAAGGGGCCAAATTTGGGATTCTCAGAGCACTGCATTTCTGCTGAGGAATAGTAGGGACAGGCGGGATGAAAGACAGGACATGGGCTTTGTTTCTTGCTAAGAAAAGAAATTAGTCTCTTCTTTGTGAAAGGGAAGGGCTGGCAAGAGAAACAAAGATAGAAAAGAGTAAGAAATAATGAGTGTCTCTGAGAGGAGTTTAATCCTCAGAGGGGGTAATAAAACCAGACAGCTGTGTAGGAATGCCAACAGGATGTATTTATGCTCTTCTTCCAGCCTGGAGCCCTAGCGCTCCTAACCACGCTTGGGTGGTCACAGCAAGGTGGGCATGGTGGTATGTAGGGAAGTGGGCAGCAGACAGGGCCTGATGTAGTCCCTCCTCCCCACTGGGACCCCTGGGATGTGAAGGAGCCTAGGAAATTCCTCCAGCGCCCTTTGAGAGGCATCTGATAATGAAGAGTTCACATGCCCACCAGATATCACCAAGGAGCAGAGGGGCCTGTGATACAGGTAAGACATACTCCAGGCTCAGAGGAACAGCCTAGTCAACAGAGCTGAAGGGCTGGAGAGGTCAGCCAGGCTCCCTGGGTGTAATCACCAAGCCTGGTTCCTGGCAGAGCAGACAGACCACCAGACACCAGGCATGGGCAAGTCACAGTGGCCTACACCAAGCACCCATCATCAAAGGACTCTACCAGGAGGCCAGAGGTGCAGACAACCTCCCAGAAGCCTGGAGAAGCCATCACCCACACCCACCAACACCCAAGGAAAAGGCCAGAGAAAGAACAAGGGAAGAATTGTGGTTTAGTTTGAAACTTAAAATTATCTGAATGAAGACAACAGGCACAGGCTGGAAGGAAAGAAAATTAAGAAAGCTGTATTTCTATATATCTGAGTCTGTTTTTTTTTTTTTTTTTTTTTTTTTTTGCAGTTTTTGGCTGGGGCTGGGTTTGAACCCACCACCTCCAGCATATGGGGCTGGCGCCCTACTCCTTTGAGCCATAGGCACTGCCCCATATCTAAGTCTTTATACCAAAACTGTAAATTTGCTGCATGAATGACAATGATAAAGGTGCCCTTTGAGGCTCTTTGCCCCTGGCTTTTGCCCTAAGGCATTTGGACCCTTTCTTTGGGAGACAATGAACAGACTCACTGGATATCACTGTACTCACTTGCAATCAATGTGGCCTGCTGAATTAATTTGAGAAACAACTCCTGACTGAGGACCACATTGTTTCAGGTTGTCCTCCCCAATTGTTTTTTTTTTTTTTTTTTTTTTTGCAGTTTTTGGCGAGGCCAGGTTTGAGCCCACCACCTCCGGTATATGGGGCCCATACCCTACTCCTTGAGCCACAGGCACCACCCCCCCAATGTTTAAATGAATGTTTCAGAAATGCACATGAGTGGAATCAATTAAGAGGTAAGAGCACAGTAATTAGCCGAGTTGGCACCTTCCTTTGGCAGCTGAGCTGTTCATTCCAGCTAATGATTTCCTAATTAGTCATATTTATCTTGTCTCTCGTCTCCCAGCCGCTCTTCCTCTCAGGGAAGGACATGTCCCAGGCTGATGCTCACCTGCTTGGACACCTTGGCCCAGGTTTTCTTCAGCCTGTAGATGGCACTTCTGTTTAAGGCCGAGGTGATCTCTAGCACGCCATTGTAGTTGTGCAGGCACCGGCAAATGTCAGCCACGGCTACCCACTTCTCAATTGCGTTGGCACGGGAGCTGACGTCAGCATAATTCATTATCTGGGAGGCCACCAGGTTACTCATCTGAGATAATCAGAAAGCCCAAGGAGGCTGTGTTAGAGCCAAAGCAGTGCATTTAGGCAAAACACCCACATTATCCGCAGACAGGTCAGGAAAGCAGGGCATGGAGGAGCCTGAAGTCTGTTCCACAGATACCAACTCTCTAAAGAGAGGACAGTCTGTGATAACAGTAATCATAGCAAACCAGCGAGCATCTGTCCATCCTTTGAGTAAAGAGAGGGATTTCTTATAGTCTGGCCTGTTGGGGGAAGAGGTGGTTTTGTTCATCAGCAATTTTGATGGAATTATTGCCAATAATTATTGAAGAAATGGGATCCTAACCCCTGAGGAAAGACAATGTCTGAAGATCTTGGGTGTCACTCCTTGGGGTCTTTCCACCTTGACTCTGAGAAGCCTTAGGTAGAGAGAAAGAAAAAACCCTTCCCTTCAGTCAGATCAAACTCTAAACTGATAAACTCTCAAACCAGCAACAGTCAGCTGCAGAAGAGAACATTTCTTCTTACCCTACTTTTCACTAGAGATTAAAAGGACCTACCATTGCAAGGTTAAGTACTGTAATTCTATTAGTTAAAGCCAGTTTAAGAAGCCCAATTCTCAGAATATGGAAAAACAAAGGGCCAAATGGAATCAGTACATTGACAAAGGGAATATGGGGCATAAAATCTTATATCTAGACACTAAATCTGATGGACACATCCATTCTTCATTGATGCTGGTGATACTTAAGATCTCAGAGTGCTTCAAAACTATCATTGTGAATATTTGCTAAAGCACCCACTAAGCACCAATTCATCCTTACAATAAAGAGAAGAATTATTTGGAATCCAGTTCACTCAAGGAGGATATTATTTCATTAATCAGCAATTTTAATGGAGTTATTGCCAATAATAATTGAGGAATGGGACAAGTCAGGTGGTTCCTTTAGGTGCTGAGAAAAGACAGACAAACAAATCAGTGTCCCTGACCTTAAGGCCTAATTAGGTGGGAAGGGGACAGGAGGCAGATACACAAACAACCAAATTCCACACAGTGAAACACAAAGCTATGACTTTGTATGGTGGGGATGGAGAATATGGAGGCAGCCTGGGGCATGTGGCCTAGCACAGAGGCGGCTTCTAGAAAGAGGTCATGCCTGCTCTGACTCCTGCGGCATCAAAGTTAGAGCAAAGGGGCAGAGAGAGGAGGAACAGAGGAATGGAGAATGGGACAGCCACCAGAGGACACACAGGCCCTGAGAGGCAAGGATGACAGATGGGTAGGGGCCTTGTGTCCAGGATGAGCAGTTGGGACCATATCCTGAAGGTGAGGAGGAGCCACTGACAGATTTTTGTCCAAGAAAGATAATTAGATTGACCTTTAACAGGAGTCATCCCTGAGGCACTGTGTGAGGAACGGGCTGGAGGGCAGTGAGATGACAGGGGACAGATGAGTTCGGAGCTCCTGGGGAGAAAGGATGAAAGGCTGGATCAAGTGGTGGCAGTGGGGAGAGCAGGGTGAGGAAGGGTCTGAGATACATGGTGGTGGGTGGTAAGAGTCAGGTGGGTAAGGGACAAGAAGGTGTTAGGGTTAGTGAGTGTATTTCGAGGCCATCACCCAAGACTGGGGACAGAGAAGATGATGAGGAAGCAGGTTTGGTGACTCTGGGCTGCAGGTGACAGGTTCCATCTGCAAGCTATTGAGAGTGCAACACACCAGTCATCTAAGCAGAGGAGATATGTGGGTCTGGAGCCTGGGATCCAATCTCCAGCTTCTTATGTGTGGGACAGCACAGGTAGCAGACATTCATTTCCCACGGCAGGGGCTCTGCTTCCCAGGGTAAGGACCAGATGAGCCCCCACCTCAGCCTATAGGCAGCAGTGGCACTGTAGCTCATTGTGGGACAGCGTCCTACGTGCTCTGAGCATGCCCTACACCAGGGACTATCTGGGGAATCCACACTGTTCTTTTTGTATTTTGATCCTGGACAACTTATTAATTGACCCATGGGGTTCCTGGTAGTTTTTTTTCTAAGCACATCATTACTCTTTCTACTATAGTTTGGTAGAACTGGAAAGGGAGCCTTCTCTGTGCCTGGATAGTGCTGAAGACATGCCCGTTATCTGTTCCTAGCTCTAGGATAAGACCCTAGGATAAGACCATGAGAGCACAACCAATTAAAAAGCTGGTGGTGGCAGGTGCCTGTAGTTTCAGTTACTTGGGAGGCTGAGGCAAGAGAATCACTGGAGCCTAAGAGTTTGAGGTTGCTGTGAGCTGTGGCACTCTACCCAGGCCAACAGAGTGCGACTCTGTCTCAAAAAAACAAAAACAAAACCAACTTGGTGGGTATAAAAGCACCTGCTAGTCTGATGGCTGGAGAAAAGCAGAGCAGGGAGCTGGACCCAGAGCTGGCCACTGCTGCACTGAGCCCCCGCAGCAGTGTGACTGGGCCCTGAGCGGTCCTCCCAACCCTGGAATGCAGTTCAGGCTGAACGGTCAGTAATGACAAAAAGGCACTGGACCAAACCAGTCTTACTGTCACCACCATCAGGCCCCAGGGACACGCGAGCTGCTCACTCTGCTAGTCAAGTTAGGACCAGGAAGTAACAATAATCATGAAAAAGCCACAGTGACCTCTACATCATTGAGCACTCACCAGACCTGAGGACTGCCAGAGCCAGACCTCTCATGTCAGGAAGTTAACCGAAAATGGTGACATCCCTGGGAGCTCTCGGATGACAGAGTTGCTTGATTTTAAAGGAGACTTCACACCCCAATAAAACCATGCCCACGGTTTTATTTTTATGGGTACTCACATCATTAAAGTGTTGGCTGGTTTTCATAATGTAGGGTGTCCTTTCATTTTTGTCCAGCTTCATCCACCCTTGCCCAAGAAACTCTCTGAAAGTTTAAAACAAAACACAAACTAAGTTTTTAAAAATTGGGGGCTATGATCCATCCTGGATGATTATCACGTATATGGGATACACCAAATTTGACATTGCCTAGAATGTTACCCGACGCCTGCTGCTACTGCCCTCTCAAATTTTACCTCTGCGGTAGCATTCCACCACTTTACACCAAAAAGAAAGAGGTTTTTCAGTTTCCAGCTTTTTCTTATAAATGTTTGGAACTTTGGCCCCGTTGGGATCATAAAAGGCTTCTCTGCAGTTGGAAAGCAACAGCCAACACAAACGAAAGAAAGGGGTTAAGTACTCATTCAGAAACTAAGCTTATTTTCTCAGGATTAGTTTTGAAAAATATTAAGATTTGGCAAAGGGTGCAAAAAAATGCATCCCAATCAAAAATGTTAATCAAGAACAGAATGTTTCCTTCCTCTCTCCTCCACCATTCTTTTGGAGGATGTGGGTTCCAAGGGCAGGGATTTTGTGTCCCCCCTCCCCCCAAAGCTCAGGACAGCACATATGTTAAGGTAGTGATTCTTAACCGGTGTGCCACACACTGGTGTGCCATGAGGGTCTTAGGTATGCTGTGAAAAATTTTAAAGATCATTAATTGAATTATTTTCAAAAGAAATTCAAAGCACAGTAAATACAGTCTTTTTTTTACTCCTTTTTGGGTTTTTTGGTACTTTTTGAACCCACTACCTCTGGTATATGGGGCCAGCGCCCCACTCCTTTAAGCCACAGCCGCCACCCTACCCCCCCCTCCTTTTTTGATCAACATAATGTAAGCGGGCTGCAGAAGTGTAACTATAGGTTCAAGTGTGCTGTGAGACATAAAAGGCTGCAGACTGCTGTGCTAAGGGCTGGAGAAAACCTCCCTTGTTACCCTTCTGCAGTGTGTTCCCCGAGGAGGCAGCTGAGCGGAGCCTCCTCAGGTCTGCCTTCCACACTTCACGCCTGAGCAGGACACCAGACACCAGGCCACGCCAAGCACCCAGGGACCGTTAAGATGGAACATGCAGGAATTATTTTGTATAGATATTTAAAGAAAAAAAAAAACCTTGAAATTACTCTGACACAGTCTTAGTACAGAAATGTTGGCTGAGTCCTTGGGCGAGGCCTTTGTCCCTTGCTGTTGTTGGTCCTGCTCCCACGGTGAGGCATGATGGACACAGAAGGGCACAGCTGGAAGTCACTGGCAGATGTTTACACAGGCACGGGGGACAGAGAAGAGAGGTGGGGAGGGCCCCAGGAGGAAACCAAAGCTGACCAGGGCGGTTCTGACTTGGCTCTCCCTCCGCCCCAATCCCCATTCTCCCTGCACTGGTGGCTAGTGAGGTGAGTGGGGCAGTGGTGACAGTGGGTGGGAAGAGACACTGTGGGTCCTCACTCAAGTCTTCAAATAGAGGGGGCTATTTTAATAGCCCCTGGGGCACATTCCTATTTTAACTTGTTTTTCCTATTCATAGACAGGTCTGTAAGTGCTGAAAGAAGGGGAGGGAAAGGAGATAAAATGCATCAGAGATGCAGAGGCATCCTCTGGCCCTGCCCTGCTACCTCATCTGACCCTCAGCCCATCCACCTCGCTCACGCCTCCCACCCTCCACCATCACAGACATCCTCTGCTCAGCATATGACATGGATCACGTTCAGGCCTCTCATCCCACCCTCCCTTTACTTATGATTTAGTCATTAGTTCATAGAAAATGTATGCTAACAGTTGCCTTTTGTCCAAAGGCCTTGTTTTTGGCTACCATGACAGCCAGCAGAGACGTAAACAGCCTCCCCTTACTTTACACATGAGAAAATGTAAAGGCTGTGTGATGACGCTTAGCAATACTTGTTGATTTAGGGAAGTGGGTGAAGAATTATAACAGGATTTGCAGCCTTTACCCTAAATCAGTGTTTCCCAAGGTATAGTCTTGGACTACGCAGAATTATCTGTATCTTTACCCTGACAATTCCTGGGCCTTGACCAAAACTACTAGAATTAGAATTACTAAGGGGTCGCCCTAGGAATGCACATTTTCAGCAAGCTTCCCAAGTGATTTTAGGCACATCACATTTGAGAAGGAACCCCTATTGTAATCGTGTCCTGGTTTCCATAATTCGGGGATAGAAGAGAACAAAGAAATTCCCATTCTGTGGTAACCCTAATCCGTACAAACACACTAGAGTGGCTATTGGGAGAGCCCTCAAATCAGTATTTCCAACATAACCTGGAATCCAAATACATTCAAATAGAGCCAAACCATCTCAAGATTAAAACTTATACCCCTGGGCATGCATGCACACACGCACACATGCCTTAGGAATAACGTCTACTTCTAATCCAGCTAGTGCCCTGCTGTGAGGGTGACACTCACTCATAGGGAATGCTTCTGAAAACAATGTGATCCAGGAGGGTGATCTGCTCGGCCAGCTCCATGGCTGACAGGGTCTCGAAGCACTCGGCCTTCAAACAGTCAGTCTGCGAGAAAGGAAGAAGTGAAATGAAACACTGGTTCAGGGAAGGCTGGTGAGGCGGGCGGCCGCTTGTGTGGAAATGTAACGTAAGTCACCAGATTCTAGCTATGAAAGAAAATGGCGGCAAGCTCAAAAATCTCAAAGCCAACACTAACATCATGACCAATTGCTAGGCCCCATGCCAACTGTGACTCATCTCCCAGAGCTTCATAGATAGGACACGGGGTCAAACGCTCAGCGATCAGTTATAAGCTCACCTTTGAGAAGTGGTCTGTACATAGTTGTGCTGGAAAAAAGGTGGCTGAACTTACCATTTGAATTATGTCCTCTAATTTTAGGTGGATGTCATCTTGATCATCTTGTGAAAGGGCTCTAAAAGAAATCAAAATATCCTCCATGAAAAACAAACAAACAAAAAAAACTAGTCATGCTAGAAATGAAACTAACCAATACAGTCTGGTTTCCCTGGGTGGGAAGTCTGAGAGTTTGGCTCCGCAAGGCTGGGCAGCAGGGCAGGGGGCTGGGCTGGGGACAGGCAGTCCCAGCACAGAAAACCACACGGGAATCATGGAGACAGCTAGCTTAGAACAAAGAGCCAACTGTTACAAACACGTGCAAGGTTATAAACAAAACAACCACTGTCCACACAAACCTGAGGGTGAGCTGGCTGTGCCCTGGGTTATGGAGATATCTATCTCTGTGGGGCAGCCTCCAATACCATCAGTGAGTTGAGCTCATAGGCCTGAGCGCCCCCATCCCGCCCTCTGTACCCTACCCAGGTCCTTCCTGCTGATGTTGCCATAGAAGGTGCAGAGCCACCCCCTTCAGCTTACAAGGACCAGAAGCACAGGGCAGCTCCAAACAGTGGGAGGCAGGAGCCAGCAGTCTCCCCCCGTGCTTCTAGGCAGACTTCCCTCAGACACTTTGGGTCCCATATCCCACACATGGTGTGAGTCAGCTCTCAATATCATTTTGGGGGGCAGGGGATAAACACCAAATGAATAAATAAATAAACGCATAATTAGTACCTAAGATACCAGTTTCAGAAGTAGGAGGATATTTGATGTTCAACAAAAGTTTATAGAGTCCAGGAGAGTTGTACTGAGTAGGCATAACTTGCAATCAGGGCCAAGCACTTTAAGTTTCCCAAAGTGAAGCATAAGCATATACTGAAAGTATAAACAGTTTAAACTATTTAAACAGTTCCAATCCCTGTAGCCTGTCTGCTGGAAGAAGCCAGTTTCAAAAGGAGTCATGATGTGATAGTCTGTTGTATTTTGAGTTGATTACACAGCCTTCCAAAATACAAAATCAACAGAGGTGTTTTATGGTATTCTAACTGTGTGTCATGGGCTAAGCATTGACACACACTACTTCCTGGGTCATCAAAAAATCCCTTCTAGCTGGGCATTATTATCTCCATTTTATAGATGAGGAAACAAAAGCTCAAAGACCTGGACTAGCTTGGCCAGGGTTCCAGAACAGTTATGCTTGTCCTGTTCCTCTGAGCTTCTCCCAGGTAGACTCATGCAAGGCGCCTCTGCAAAGGTCCCACACGGAGTGCACAGTCAGCAAACACCTCCCTCCCCTTTTCCAAAAGCTCTCTGTTTGAAGAGGAACAGATTATGCTAGTGGAGCCCAGTGATTGGCAATTTGCAGTATCATTGAGAGCAAAAGGGAATAGTCATCACATGCCGAAGAGCAGATTAAGATGAAGAAAAATAAAGTTAAACTCAACTATCTCCAAGACTCTCCAGTCACACTTAAGTTTCGTTACAAAGAATGGGTTGAAGTGACCCTTTTCCCAAGGGTATACCATTCTTTCCCCTCTACAATCTCCTGACTACAATATGATGGGTTTTTATCCCTCACAGCCATAACCTGGATTCAATTCAGACCAGTTCCTAGGGAGAGATAGGTGTCTCCACAGCTATGTGTAGCAGTGAGAAATGACTTTTTTTTCCTTTGAGACAGAGTCTCAGTTTGTTGCCCTTGGTGGAGTACTATGGCATCACAGCTCACAGCAACCTCCAGCTCTTGGGCTTAGGTGATTCTCTTGCCTCAGCTTCCCAAGTAGCTGGGACTACAGGTGTCCATCACAATGACTAGCTATTTTTTTTGTTGCAGTTTGGCTGGGGCTGGGTTCAAACCTGCCACCCTCGGTATATGGGGCCAGTGCCCCACTCACTGAGCCACAGGTGCCACCCAGGGAAATGACTTTTTTATAAGGCTGGACGACATCCTTCCTATCCCTGGTCAAGAAGTTAGCTCCTGTACAACGTCCCTCTTCTCAGTGATTTATCCCTAATGGTCCAAGATGCTTTCTGGTTCCACCACATTACCTAATATTCATGGCTTCTTGTTGATGCCACTTGGGCGTTGAGGTTTGGGGATGACTTCCTTATGAACTGAGATCACCACCAATGACCTTCCAGAAATCAAGTCACTCTGTCTTTTCAATTTGTGGCGTATTAGGGAATCTATAAAAATTGGAAGACTGCTGGACAACTCTGGAGGGGAGTGGCATTTCAGAAATATCAAAGTCTTGAGCAGAGTTTTTATTCACACACTGGGCAACAAACTACCTGCAGTAACTGAGCATAATTAACTGCTGCAAGACGGTGCATCAGGAACAGCGCTTCACAGAGAAGTGGTGTTTTATATTTAATGTGATATACACTTACATACACATTTTATGTTCAAATCTGTTTTATGACTGGAATGCACACAGATCTCTAAATGTCAGAGCTCCGTCTGACTACAATGATGGGTTTTTATCCCTCACAGTTGTAACCTGGATTCACAGTTCAGAGCAGTTCCCTTGCAGACGGGGCGGCCTCTGCACCTCTGGTTCCGTCCTCTGAGGACGTGTTTGCTTCTAGTCTTCCACCTACCTTTAGGTTTAAAGAATATTCCAGGATCCTGGGCTCCGCTTCCCCCACCCCACATATCTATCAGCAGTATCATCAGTTTGATAATTGTGCATTTACAATGAAGCATCAAATAAACTTAAAAGGAAGTGGGATTATCCAAGTTCTATTCAGTGGAAAATTCCTTCATCAATTGTGGAAATAAGGGTAGTCTAAAAACAGAACCAAGGGCAACTGGCCTCTGTCTGGGGACTGCTCTGTATTTTCTTTGTGTAGACGAAGTAATGAAGCCTAAGAAAAGTCAAGTTTGGGTGACATCCAGCCTGGTTTCGCTTGAGCCATGTCACCTTGAAACTAGTTTTCCCAAGAGCTACTGTTAGTGCTGCTAATAGTTTAGTAATAACAATAATAATGGCTACTGTAGATTGTGTCAACCTCTTTACACATACTTTTCACAGCAACCCAGTGAAGTAGGTATCACTAGCCCCACCTTATAAATGAGGACACAGAGCTTCAGATTGGTTGAGACACTAGATAGCTTTAAGTGGCTGGGCCAAGATTTAAGCCTGTGACTTCCTGCAGAAGCTGGAAGGGGAATGCTGTGTTATACTCCTACTGCGCCACCTACCCAAATATCTATTTCCTATCAGTCTTACACTTCTAATTCTCAGGGCACTATTCGGCAAAGACAATCAGCACATTGTAAGCCTAAAGAAAGATAAAGACCTGGGATGGCAAATAGGATTCACTGTAAGTACCAAGTCCAATTAACTGGTTTCTGAGGTTACCTCTTGGTGCAAACAGAAAACTCTTTGGGTTGATTAGAAATGTTCGGCACAGGTGTCTTGAGAGGACTGGAAACAAGAGAGCCTCACATCAGCCAATCCTGGCTGTTTTTCCTTCATTTTCCCTAATAGCTATTTAGTCAGGTGTCCCAAGGGGCACAAACCACCAGCATGCAGTTTTTAAGTATTAGTGTTTTAGATACAAAGAGCATAACAAACTCTTTATAGGAGAGAAAAGGAACACTACCACCCTGCTCACACACATGAGCTTCAGATAGACAAGGAGAACCCACAAGAGGAGAGAAGCTCCCTGCCATGACCCAGACACGCGTTGCTCATCCACTGAAACAGGCTTTTCCTGAATACGTATTTATAATCTTAAAATCTGAAAATAGGATCAGTAATGGAATCCCTAAGGTTACTTAGAAGTTTTCGTAGGGTAGAAAAAGTAAACAAGGCCCCTCATTGTTTCCTAGAGCTGCCCTAACAAAATGCCACCAACTGGGTGACTTAAAACAATAGCAAAGTATACTCTCAAGGTTCTGGATAGAGAGAGTGGTCCAAATCACGATGTCAGCAGAACTGGTGCTGCTGAGCCCCGCAGGGGAGTCCTTCCTCGCCTTTTCTCAGCTTCTGCGGCTTCCCAGCAGTCTCTGGTGTTCTTTGTCTTGCAGCCGATAACTGCAAAGTCTGCCTCCTTCTTCAGATGGCATCCCTGCAGGCGTCCTCAAACTATGGCCCGCAGGCCACATGCAGCCTGCCTAGGACATTTATCCGGCCCACCGGGTGTTTTTGCCGCAGCTGCCTGTCCTGCTTAGCAGCCGACTTGTCCCAGGGGCCGCAGTCCAGCCCTCCAATGGTCTGAGGGACAGTGAACTGGCCCCCTGTTTAAAAAGTTTGAGGACTCTTGTTAGAAGATGCCAAGAGCCAGATGACCGCTGAGCAAGAAGATTTGCAGCTGGGGGGCGGACCCTCGGGCAATTCGTCTACAGGTGCTCATTGCGGAGAAAAAGCCGGAGCCCATGGCAATCCTTAGGCTTGTAGTCATTGTCTAATACTCCCCTCACCTTCTTGTACTGTCTACAGGCTACTGCAGAGGTTGCTCGGGGCTACCCTGCAATCAAGGTTAGCCTGCCTCCTGCAAGCTTGTACTTCTAATCGAGTCAGGCCTGGTTCCTTCCTGCGGAGATGGAGACCAGAGCCATAGGGCCTGCAAAACCAGAGCCATAGGGGCTGCGACATATCCTCTCTGGGTGTGTCTGTCTTCCAGGGTCAACTTCTGATAAGGGCCCCAGTCAAATTGGATTGGGGGTCTCCCTATTCCCAGTAAGACCCTGTCTTAACAAATGATACCAGCAATGGACTTATTTCCAAATAAAGTTGCATTTTGACAAACTGGAGGTTAGGACTCCAATACGACCCATAAAAGCCCCTACACCACAGAATGGAATCTTCAGCTAAGGGCTAGAATGACTATGGGCCAGTTGCTAGATCATCACAAACCAAAACCTGGCATTGCTGTGTTAGGAAGGGACTTCCAAAAACATGGTGGACTGAGTTAGATGCCCCTCCACCCCCAAGCACTCACATGTACAAAGGAACAATGCAGCCACGCTTAGAAAGGATTATTTCTAGAGACAGTAAATGAAGAGGGAACTAGAAATGAGAACAGCAAGAGCACCAGGCCCTAACACAGTGGTTCTCAACCTTCCTAATGTCGTGACCCTTTAGTACAGTTCCTGGGGGTCGGGACCCACAGGTTGAGAACCGCTGCCCTAGCAGATACATATCTTGCTTCCCACACCCAAGTAGGGAAAGACGAGATAGCCAAGAGTGACCCAGGAAGTCGTGACTGAAATGTCTGCACCAGCCATTGATGGCTTCCCCTTTCATGTAGAATGGACCAGGAAAAAACCCACCTATCCTTCAAGAAACTATAAGAAAGGCCGTGTTCAGTGGCTCACACCAGTAATCTGGGAAGCAGAAGTGAGTAGGTTGCCTGAGCTTAGGAATTCAAGACCAGCCTGAGCAGAATGAGACCCCGTCTAGCCAGGTGTTGTGGCAAGCACCTGTACTTCCATCTACTCAGGAGGCTGAGGCAAGGGAATCGCTGGAACCCAGGAGTTTGAGGTTGCTGTGAGCTAGGCTGACACCATAGCACTCTACCCAGGGTGACAGAGTCTTACACACACACACACACACATACACAAATTAAAAAAAAAAAAAGGAAAGAAAGAAAGAAAAAGAAGAAGCTATCAGAAAGCCTGCTATTCACTTGGGCACTGGGTCTAATAGCTGGAAATGTGAGTCCGTAATGGGACATCCACAGTTCAAGCCTTTATCCCCCAGAAGTGAGGCCACACCTTATACAACCCCACACAATTATACAACCCACATGAAGTGGAAATCCCAAACTGAAAAGTTGACAGAAAAATTGGTTGAGGACCAGTGAAACAAGCCAAAGAAAGTACATAACAACTCCAAAATGGCACACCCACTGTCTAGGTGTGCAGGACTCCCCCAGAAACACTACAACCCAGCTTACAAACATGAGTAGGAGATAAACAGTGAGAACCCAGTGAGGAAGAAATCTCTCTGTGATGTCTGCTGGACTCACAGGGCCAGATCTTCAAGGCCTCCTTTTCCTAAGTTTTGGTCCCACAGTAAAGCACAGGCTGCCCACACCCACAGGCACACACACACTCCACGGGAGTTACCCCATGCGGACCAAAGTCTTCCTGAGACCACAGACCCAAATCTGCTCCCAGGAAACGGAAGATGACAGATAACACTTTACTTGTGAGAACACAGTTTTGGCGGCCTGCGCGTGGTAGGGTTTACCCTTCCGGTTTGAGAGGATCTTATTTCTGTGAATGAATCCACGTGGCTCAGGCAGCATCTGCCACGGCCTTTACCTCAGGATGTTTGCCGTGGCTTTCCTTTCTTGGGGAAGAAGGTCTGGGTCTCGCAAAACTTCTTCTAGCAAATTTAGGACGTTCATCTTCAATTCATTGTTGAGTTCAAAATCCTATGAAATAAAATGAATCTTTTAAATTTTCATTATGAAGGCTTTATAAAGCTCTGTGACACCATTCCTCATGATAAAGTCTCTAGCAGCTAAGTATGGAAATTAAAATGTGTGGACCCAGAGCTCCAAGCACCCCTGGAGATCCTGATTGCATTGGTCTGGAGGAGGCCCAGTTGTTGGTATTTCTGACAGGCTTCCCAGGGGATGAGAAGCTCAGGGTTGAGAATAGCTGCTATAGGGACAGCAACTGGGCAGGGTCCTTACAAAGTTTACAGTGCCCTGCTCAACCCCCCAGCCTCTTCTCTCATTCTGCTTACATCCCCATAACGTGCAACACACCCCCACCACACATGCCACACACCACCCTGTCACTGCCCTAGACTTCTCAAATGCCTTCCGTTCCTCAGAGAGACCCTGCTGCCTGGAACACTGTGCCACCTGCCTACATTGATTTCCAGTCTTCTTTGGGTCCAGTCTTCTTCTCCTCCGAAACTTCTTTTAATTTGGACTCAGTGGAGTTAGGAGCTTTTTCTCTGTGCTCCCATGTAATATGTGAGACCCTGTCTAGCCAGGCATTGGGGTGGGTGCTATCATAACACACACAGACGGTATCGTAAGGGCCAACTGCCTGCTTCCACTGAACCATGAATAAGATCAATAACTAGGACACACAGGAGCTCAGAAACTATCTGTTGCAAGAGTACAACCTATCGTTTGGGTGGTAACTTGAATGAAGATATGCTAAGATATGTACATCTGTACATGCATCAGTACAGACAGGCTAAGGGCTAAAGATACAAACAGAAGGGCCCCATCAAGCCAACACCAGCGTGAGACAGAAGGGGCACCCACGGGGCAAAGCTGAGAACGTGAGCAGCAGCAAATGAGTAGCAAGCAATAATTAATTGAATAAAAAGAAACTGCAAGTCCTTACTGATGCCTACGAAGATAGATGAAGGAGGTAGATGATGAAACTGCTCTGTATAGTGGAATTACAAGTAGTAAACGCAAAGGAATAAATGAGTTAGAAAATCACATTTTCAACCAAAGCAGTAATAACTGGTTCAGGCAAGAATCATGAATGGGTGATAAATGGCTGAATCAAATATAGTGGGACAGAATTAGCAGGCTCAGAGGACTTCCTAGAAATTACGTGTTAATTTCAAACGGAGAATCTGTCAGATAGCACCTTACCCAAGTGACCCAGGTAATCAGCCCACTGATGGAAGAAGCCAGTATCACGTACCTACCAACACAAGGCTCTGTAATGTTACACGCACTTCTCTAGCATTTCTGCCCAAAGGGCATAATCTTGATCTCACTGTGAGGAAGCACTGGCCTTACTCTTCATAAATGTCAATGTCATGCAAGACAGAGAAAAACTGAGGAACTCTTCCAAAGGGCCAACAGCTAAATGCACCGTGTAAACCCGGATTAGACCTGGGGTCAGGAGGGGAATGCTTAAAAGGGGCATTACTGTGACAGCTGGCAAAGCAGCATCAGGACCACACGCTAGTGGAGAGCTTTCCACCAATGTCCAATTTTCCTTAACCTGATCATTTGACTGTTGGCTAAGTAAGAGTAGGCCCTTGTTCTTGGGTGTGGGGACAGAGAGAATCAACGTGGCAAACATGTCACAGATTAATGAGGAATTCTAGATGTATACCAGCATACTTTGTTTTATTCTGCACATTTTTCTCTTCATTTGAAAATTTTAAAGGTCAGTGTTGGGGGGGAAAATGAATTAAAAGGCAGAGCTGTGGCTTTTAAATGTATTCTTGAGAAACCCCTACAAGCAGCACAGAGGGATTGTCAGATACTCTGAGATGAAACGAACACTGCACAGTCTTGCTTTCTTTTTCTTTTTTCTTGTCTTTTTTTTTTTTTTTGCGACTGAGTCTCACTCTGCCACCCTGGGTGGAGTGCCATGGCATCATCATACCTCACGGCAACCTCAAACTCTTGGTATCAAGTGATCCTTTTACCTCAGCCTCCCGAGTAACTAAGTGCCTGCCACCAGACTCAGCTTTTTTTTCTATTTTTAGTAAAGACAGGGTCTCACTGCTCAGGCTGGTCTCACTTGCTCAGGCTGGTCTCGAACTCCTTAGCTCCAGCAATCTGCCTACCTTGGCCTCCCAGAACACTAGGATTACAGGCATAAGCCACCGTCCCAGCACAAATTCCTTCTTTCAAGGCTTTTACTCTGATAGACAATATTTTCTTATGTCTACATATAAGCATTTATTTTCTCCTATATAAAGATACGTATTATGGGCAGCACCTGTGGCTCAGTGGGTAGGGCGCCAGCCCCATATAGTGCGGGTGGCAGGTTCAAACCCGGCCCCAGTCAAACTGCAACAACAACAACAAAAAAACGGCCAGGTGTTGTGACGGGCACCTGTAGTCCCAGCTACTCGGGAGGCTGAGGCAAGAGAATCACCTAAGCCCAGGACTTAGTGAGTGACACCACGGCACTCCATGGAGGGGGATAAAGTGAGACTCTGTCTCTAAAAAAAAAGATACATATTATAATTTCATTTTAACTTTAAGGAAAGTAAGTTTGAAGTGCTGACATTCTGAATTCTTTGAGAAGATTGCCACTTATAATGAATCAGATCAAAGGAAAACAGCGAAATTTTACTACATTTGGTAAAAAACATTTTCAAAAGTTCATTATTTCACAAATTTTATATACTATAAAGGTCTCACCTAACTGGAATTGAGTATTTTTGTGCCTCAGTTTGGTAGCACATGGTGTAGTGAGTTATTCTCAGTGTATCACTTTCCCCTGTTTGATAACAGCACCTTTTCTTTGGGAGCAAGAGCCACTGGACCCAGCAGCAACACAGATGTTAATGTCTTATCCATCTTAGGGCTTCTGATGATACATTTTCCTACTTACTGCCCAACACCTTCTATTAATTTTTCTTTTAAAATGGATACAAGGAGAAAAGAGTCATCTTTTTGCAGATCTTAAAAAAGATTTGTCTTTGTGTCACCCCTTCCTCATTTTCAAGGTAAAGGGAATGCTGTTTGTAAACAGTTAATACCCTCACCTACTTTAATCTGTGTACACTACCAAAGAACTTCTCAGCCATCAAGAGTCTATTTCCTTAATGAATATTTGATATGTATTAGTAAGAGAACCAAGTCCTTGTGTAGTATGTCAGGTCTCTAATGATGCAAATAATCTGATTACCATAAACGGCATGGTTCCTGTGAAGGACATGGCTACTGTTTGGGCCCTGCTGACTGGGCCCTGCTGAGGACTAATTAGCGGTTTAATCAGCCAGCAGCACTGAGAATCTACCATGCCCCATACTGGGCTCACCTGTGGGCTCCAGGACAGCCAGTGTATGAAAGGTCTTGTTAAGCAAAGCAGAATGTAATTTTATTATTCCAAGCTCTGGGAATGGCTTGAGGAGGACCTTTGAAAGCTGAATGGCATCAGCTGAGACATTCTCTGAAGCATAACGAATGGTTACAGTTGAATTTTGCTGTGCTGATATAAAAATCATACTCTCTGATAGCCGAGTACGACATGTCAGAACCTTCACTCATCGTTTTTGCTAACATTTGCGCAGGATTTTACAATGTGTAAAGAAACCTCATGAATATAATGTTAGTTCTTCCTCAGCTGACCTGGGAGCACACAAGACAAGAGCCATGATCTCGCAATTTCCCTTCACGCAGGGGCCACAGAGGCTGGAGAGACGGTACAGGTTGGGACTAGTGCTTAGGAAGATGAGGCACTGGGACTACAACACAGGTCTTCAGCCTGCCTCCTGGGAGAGGACTTTCCCTGCCAACCCCCACCCCACAACTGCCCCCCCCACAGGACCCCCTGGGGCTCCAGCTGAAGTGAAGATTCTGATTCACTGTTCTGGAAGGGGGACTAGAGTCTGTGTTTCCAACAAGCCCCAGGTGATGCTGCTGCTGCTGGTCCAGAGACCACATGTGGAGTTGCCTTTATTTTTTTTTAAATCATAAAAAGAAAAAAAAAGAAGGAAAGAAAGTACCCTCAAAAAGTAAAAAAAAAAAAAAAGAAAAGAAAAAAATCGGAATCTTCTGATGTACTGTCTAGATTGTACAATTTCGCTGTTTACAAATGCATGTGAAATACAGAATTGGTCATTCAAAAAAATCCTAGTTCAAGGGCGGTGCCTGTGGCTCAAAGGAGTAGGGCGTTGGCCCCATATGCCAAAGGTGGCGGGTTCAAACACAGCCCCGGCCAAAACTGCAAAAAAAAAAAAAAAAAAAAAAAAAAAAAAAAATCCTAGTTCAAAATACAGTAGCTGCTACTCAATTAAAAAAAAACCCTAAAGTAGCGAAAAGATATTTGCCCTACGGTTTTTTCACAAGTCTGGCTGGCAGTCATTCTGTAATTATCTAGGTAGAGTGTTATTTGGGGCTGCGTTTCCCCAACCCCCGAGGCAGGCAGCGCGACCCCAGGGCGGCAGAGCACCACGCGCGCCTCCTGCGAGGCAGCGATCGAGGCGCCCGCCAGGTGGCGCTCCGGGTCGGCAGCAAGTCGCGTATGCACCCGCCTTTGGACTTGGACCTGGCGGAGAGCGGCTGGCTCAGAGCCGGCAAAGCCCTGAGGAGGAAAGCCACCTGCTGCAGGTTATCACAGAAAGCCTCACGTCCAAGACGCCCTGAGGTATATTCACTGAAGTTATCACAGCAGCAGAATTTAGTTTAGCTTTTGCTTTCCAATTCACGAAGCAGGAATGAGAAGATAGGATTAGAACAAAGAAACCATCCTGGAATGCAGATCTGGGAACTGCATTCCTTCTATTGCATTCCTTCAAAGATGGGACACCTGCTGCAGGGAGCATGACAAAACTGTCAAGGAATGGAGTGCAGTGCGGCACCCGCCAATCCTTAGGAGAAAAACTCTGTCAACTGAGGATGTTAAGATCCTCCCACAGAGATGAGCTACTGTGATAGCCACTGCTATTTTACCAAGACCTTACCTACCCACAAGTTAGGAAGGTCAGTATTTTCCCTAGGTTGTTAAACGACTCCTGAAGTAAATACAGTCATCACTAAGACTGAGTGGGAGGTGGCCCCACAATAGGTAATATTTTTACCACTTTATTGTCTAATTTAATCCTCAGTAACAATCTGGCAACATGGTTACCATCATTACTCACATGTTACATATGAGGAACTCAAGATACAGAGAATCTAAGTATCTTATACAAAGTCACACAGGGAGCAAGTGGCAGACCCAGGATGAGGACCCAGGCAGTCTTGGCTAAAGCCTGAATTTTTTACTCCTACACCACACAGCCCCTATCAGTGAATTAGTGCTGGCTGGCTTGGGGAAGGCTAGGCTGAAATGTCAGTCACTGAACCTGGAACTATTTCCCACCTGTACTACTGAGACAGAGATCTTGAGACTCAGCTTTCCAGTCTGAACAATCCAGTTTGCATTAATAAGACTAGATCATGCAACAGAAAAATAATCTGCAAAGCAATAGATCAGATTCTCTAGCACTTTAAAACTAATCCCTATTGCTAGCTTAGGCATTTTAGAAATTACATTCATTCTTTCAGGAGAGCAGGGTAATAATTAGTAATAGACTATGTATGGCCAAGGGAACTCTAAGACCCTGGGTAAGTCTGATTCAATAAACACAGTTTGAGGAGAAAGAAAATTATGAGAGTAATTTTCTCATTGTAATCAGCACAGTGTATTCAGTGGCCAGAGATTTTAAAAAGAAAGTGGAAATGCTGCAGGTGAATTAAAACCACACAAAGAATTAAAAAACCTGGAACAAAGAGCTCAGAAAGAAGGGATGAGAAGGTGTTAGGCTCAAAAATAAGAGACTGAGGTTTAACTTAATGATTCTGGAGAAATGAAAAGCATGCTGGTGTTTTCTGTCTTCCTCCACTACACAAGGTGAATAATTGAACTTACATTGTGGTACAGATTTTGGTTACCTTTGGGCCATTTTGTAAACTGGAAAACCGAGGCAAACAAGATGTATGCAAATCAGCTGTGGCACTTCTGGGAGACACACCTCTGGACTCCTCATTAAAATGAATTAGAGATAGCAGGCCTCAAAACCAGCGTGGTTTTCAAGTGTTCCGAGGAGTGGAACCTTTGTTCAGAACTTTAATATTGAAGCTCTATTCTAGGGAAGATTGTTCCAGCTAAAAGCTGGGATAGGATGCCCCGTGTGGCACCACTTGCTCTGCCCACTGCACCATCCCCAGGCCACCTCTGGGGAACAATGGCTCTGACTCAGGGCTTCTCACTGGAAAAGAGAAAGAGCAGGGTTTTCTGCCATTTGCCGTTGCCTATATACAAAAATACTTTAAAGCCTCATTGTTCACACGATGAAAAAGAACATTCTAATTGAAAAACATAAGGAAGGACAGTAAGTTTGGAATTAAAGTCCACAAAGCATTGCCATAGTAATTCTGAATTTTCCAATACATGCTCAATACTTAGTCATTAATTACTCATCAGTACTTCATCTTGAATCTTCAAAGATGAACAGAATACACAGGAATTGTGTACCTGGATGTTATCTAGAAACTTATATTTCAAGTACAATCTGGAGATAATTAAATTAAACACCGAACTGAGTAAGCACAGTGCTTACACAGTTCTGGAAAACCTCTCAATTTTGTTGATGAATGGACAGAAGTCCACGTGGAGTGTCCTTGACTTTGGATGAGGGGTAATTTCTCACCGAATGCTTAAACTGGTGGCTTGGGAAATTATTTTAGCAGATGTAAAGTGGGGGACACTAGGAAAGGCATGGTGCTAAGTGCGGAAGATACCAGAGAACAAAAATAACCAGAGGAGACAAATGGTGATGAATGATACCGAGTCAGTGAGAAGGGAATAAAAAGTCCAGGAAACCATTTCTTAGATCATTTTCCAACAAATGATTCTATATTCGAATGACATGATAAAATTCAGCCTCTAGTTCTAAACAGCTTTGGTTATAGGAATTTTTAAATACTACCCACAACCCTTAAGTCAGGTCCCAAGTTTATATCTTTAAACCTCAAAGGGGAATCAGTCAGGTTAAAAAACGTTTTTCAGAAAAAAAGAATTTTCCAGAAGCTTTATTTTCCATTAGATTTCTAGATAGGTGGTTAACTTATTTTGATTATAGCTTTCAAGACAATGACAAAAACTAGAGGGAAAAAGGAATTTCTGGAAGGGCCCGCTTCAATCCTGATGTTTAGAACTTTCTTAGTTAATGCAACCTGCCAACCAAATTACCTTTAACTCGAATATAAGCCTTAGGAAAGGAGTCTTTTAGGTATACTTTTTTTCTCCCTACTTGGATCCCTAAGAGGGAAAAAGATGAAAAGAGCTAGTAGGCAGGTGTGTATCATTCATTTCCCAAGAAGAAAATGTGTTACATATAGGACATGATAGAAGCCGCATCTCTGACATTTATCCAAGGAGAGACTGGACGGGATAGTGACATCCAGGAGCAGAGGGGGAGACCACAAAGAGAAGGGGACAAGTGAGGCAGAACTGTGGGTCCTGAGTCAACCAGCAGACGGTGCCTGGGTGTCTGTAGCAGGCACCTGTGAGAAATACTTTGGCAATAAGGCAGGACTCCTCAAACTTTTTAAACAGGGAGCCAGTTCACTATCCCTCAGACCATTGGAGGGCCAGACTGCGGGCCCCGGGACGAATCGGCTGCTAAGCAGGACAGGCAGCAGTGGCAAAAACACGGCCAGGGGGGCGGCGGACAGGGGGAATAAATGTCTTTGGTGGGCTGCATGTGGCCTGCGGGCGTAGTTTGAGGATGCCTGCATAAGGGATTGGGGAAGGGATTTAACCATTGGCTCTCATTAATGCACAGAGCATGAAAGTACATACATGATTGGTTAGCAGTCTCCACACCTGTGGCATGGGATCACTTCTATAAATAGCTTAAGGAAAAGTTAGCCGGGGCTTGTCCTTTGGCTCCGCTTCTTGCTCTCAGGATGCCTGATCAGTGCTCCCCTACTAAGATTGCCGCTGAGATGCTCACTCCTACTAATATTGACTGTGACTTCTAAGGTGTTTCACACCTGAGACCTGAACAAGACTCACCCCGAGTAAGCTAGAGAAGAAGCCTGTGTCTAGACAGTTGAGTGGGCCGGGGCTGGAGACATGGCGTCGGCTCCAACGAGGCCCTGGGTTGGGGATGGAGACACAGCGTCCTGGGCCAGGGCAAGTGTTAAGTTGGCTCTGGGCATCCTGAGGCAGTGCCAAAGCAATGGAGAGCATTGAAGGCCCAGCCAGACCCAACAAGCACCAGGCGAAGTCATAGGACATTGTTCCCCATGCTGAGGACTCCACTGGGTACCATCATCTCCAGAAATGCTCCCAAGGTCCAAGCGTGATTATGAGAGTGAGGGGTGCAAATTAGAAAAAACAACCCCCCCCCCAACCCCAGGCCCTGGCATTGGAAACCTCCTAGGACAGAGATAATAAGCTACTGAGTGCACAGAGTCCCGCGCGGTGCTTCTCAGTAATGTCTCTGAGAAATCTGCCTACAGAAAGTTAAAGAATCCCACCAGTTCTACAGGGAAAACTAAATTTCTGTCTTGGCACCTAATGGAAATGAAAATAAGTTCCATTGAAGACACTGAAGCTTCCTGAAAGCTTGAATCTCATTCACAGTGACTGATAAATCCTGATGTAACTGTCTCTCCTTAAGAGCTTAAAGGATATAACAACAGGGAGGTATAAAAGATAAGAAAAAACTTTGGCAAATAGTTAAAAGAACTAGAGTTTTCTTATGTGGTTGGTTGTTTGCCTGAACCAAAGAAAAAGAGAGAATGAAAATCTATCTTTTGGATTAAAGAGGAAAAGAAAAAATCCATACTTACAAAGTCATAGTTTAACATTTTGCAATATGACAAACCATTTGGGCACTAGAACTCCATCCAGATCATGTTGCCCACTGCACAATGAAGAAAGTAGCAATCTCACATTGGAATCCAGAGCAGTGTGCAGGTTCCTGGATTTCTCTTCTTTCATAGCTTTCTGACCCAGGAATCTCTGAGACAGTGAACTGTGGTGCCTGCAGCGTCTGTTCTGTTCTGAGAGCAGGAGGCGAGCACAGAGGCCAGTAAATGATGCAGCAGGCTCGAGGACTGGAGTGATGGGGGGAATGTCAGCCGGTGTGTCCAGGAAATCAGAAGGGGCCGAAAGGGACTGAAGTGGCCGGACTAATTAAGTGAAATGCAGCATTCTCTACTTCATTTTGGCTGCTATCATGGGAAATCTAAGTTTGTGAAGAAAACTGGTTTGTAGCTGGTGAATGTTTGGGATCTCTTGGCTGAAATGGGCAGAGGTGGACAGGAAATACAGGACAACTAGAAGTGAATGGGCACCGATTAGCAAAGGTGAGACTAACCTCAAAAGCGTACGGGCCACTGATTATCTTCTGGCTAGGTGTTTGTCTAAAGCTGTTTGTACGGCTGAAGCAGCAGGCAACTAATTTGTCATTTAAAAAATATTTCAGGGGCTCAGTGCCTGTAGCTCAGTGAGTAGGGCGCCAACCACATACACCAAAGCTGGTGGGTTCCACCCTACCCTGGGCCTGCTAAACAATAATGACAACTGCAACCAAAAAATAGGCATTGTGGTGGGTGCCTATAGTCCCAGCTACTTCGGAGGCTGAGGCAAGAGAATCACTTAAGCCCAGGACTTTGAGGTTGCTGTGAGCTGTGATGCCACAGCACTTTACTTAGGGCAATGTAGTAAGACTCTGTCTCAAAAAAAAAAAAAAATTCAGGGCTGGGATGTGGGTAGCTTATGCCTGTAATACCAGCACTCTGGGAGGCCAAAGAGGGTGGATTGCCTGAGTTCACAGGTTTAAGACCAGCCAGAGCAAGATTGAAACACTATCTCTAAAAATAGCTGGGCATGGTGGTGGTTGCTTGTAGTCTCAGCTACCTAGGAGGCTGAGGCAAGAGAATCACTTGAGCCCAAGAGTTAGGGTTGCTCTGAGCTATGATGCCATGGCACTCTACTGAGGGCAACAAAGGGAAACTCTGTCTCAAAAAAAAAAAAAAAAACACACAACTTTTCATGACTGCCAGCATCTCACATTGACACTAGAATTGATCTTGTTCCTGGTACCATATCCACTCCCACTGACTGGGGACAGGCCCCAGTGGTCCTTTGGGTCCCTGAGCAGTGTAGCAGCATCTAATGCACCTGTCAGGGTGGGAGCGTCTGGAGTCTCATTGCCCTAAGAACAGCAGGGCTTTCCTGGCCTGGCACCCTGAACACCTCTCAGCCCAGAGTTCTCTGCAGGTGACTGCTGTCACCACTGGAACAAGGGAAGCACGGCCATCAGTGGTCATCAGAAGGAACATTGGGCTCTGCCCCACACTGTGGTCAGCAAGCACAAGTCCTTTGTGTGAGCAACACAAAACAGGGTCACAGACAAAGGTAACTTTTCTACAGAAAGGTTTAGAGGGGGTATTTGTTTATTTTTCATTTTAGTTGGGAGTTTATCATTCAGATACATCTCACAGAGGAAACAACCTTCTAAGAAGTACATTCTCAAGTCACCTATAAAAGACCACGTGCCCCATATCATAATTAAAACAATTAGGCCAGCTTCTACATTATTATTTTCATATTCATTTTGGGACAGGGTCTTGCTCTATCACCCCAGCTAGAGTGAAGTGCCATCATCATAGCTAACAGCCACCTCCCACTCCTGGGCTTAAGTGGTACCACACCTGGCTAAAGGCTCCTAGATTATTTGGATAGGATCCAAATGTTTCCGCCTCACTCGGGGACTAGAGACACATCTCCTGCAGTGGTGAAGGCCTGGGAGAGGGGGTCAGTAACATCTTCAGCATCTTCAGGAAACCCCAGATTGGAAGTACCCCACACTCGCCATGGCAGAGAGTGCTGGGGTACTGGGAGGCATTCTTCCTCTTTCAAGAGCTCAAAGGTCAGGAATGTATGCTGGTACTGTCTTGCAAGTGGAAGAGAAGCCATTACTAGGGACAGCGACCAGGCAGGGAGTGTGGAAGGAAAGTACTCCCTGGCCGGCTAGCAGGAGCGGGAGCAGACAAGGAGGGGCAGAGCTGGGAGCAGGCCTGGAGCCCTCAGGTGGGTGACAGGAGCTGGCTGCTCAGTAGCTGGCTGTTTCCTCCTCCTCTTATTCTCCACCCACACCAAATATTCTGTACTGTGTCAGCATAGGGGCCTGACCTTTGAGCTCTTGAAGGAGGAAGAATGCCTCCTGGCACCCCAGCACTCTCTACAGTGGAAGGTGGGGGGCGCCTCCCATCTGGGTCTCCTGTTTGCCCTGACCCAACCTCCATTTTGGATTTGGAACCAAGAACATATCTGAATTTAGTGCTCTAATTTGATGCTGAAATTTACGTTTTGCTAAGCAATGGCAAGAAATAAAAAAATCAAAAAGGGGAAATCTATAATCTGTCATCTATCAAAATAATGAACAGAAGGGATGAAGAATACAAATTCACATTTTGGGGACAATCTGATCCCCGGGATCCCTGAACACACTATGTAGAGGCCATCACACCAACACCCATATTTCCACCTCTGTGAGTCCACAGGGCAGGTTCCCCATCGCCTGGGACTGTGGGCCCAAAGCCCAAACTCTGTGGGACAGAAGGATGCTCATTGGTTTGCTCCCTTACTGAGAAAATGCCCATCTTCTCTGAGATTTATAACCTCGACACTGACACAACATAAAGGTTTTGCTTTCCTCTCCATAAACCTAATACACATGTGACCCCCTTTTAGCAAGCTCATTGCTGGAACCAGCGTGGAGACCACCAATCAGGTTCCTGCTTCAGGAGAATGGGAGGGAGTGGAAGGGCTTTGGGGAGCTGGGTCTGTTTCCCCATGGCTATGCTTCTGACAGATCTAGAGATGTGCTGTTAATAATACGGCTGTTTAAATTTAGTTACATTAAATGATATTAAACCTTCAGTTTTTCAGCCATGCTAGCTACATCTCAGGTGATGAGGTAGCTGCGTGTAACTAGAAGCCACTGTATGGGACACGATAGGTATAGAACAGTGGTTTTCAACCTTTTTTAACTCACAGCACACTTGAACCTACAGTTGAACTTCTGCACCATACTTAAATTATGTTGATCTAAAAAAGTGTAAAAAAAGAATATACATACAGTTCTTTGAACTTTTGAGAATAATTTAATTAATGATCTTTAAAATTTTTCACAGCACAGCTACGATCCTCTCACAGTACACCAGTGTGCCACGGCACACCAGCTGAAAATCACTCAGGTAGACCATGTCCACCTCCACAGAAGGTCTGACGGGGCACTGAGCCCTTCTGAGACTTACCTGGCTCGCTGGTTCTATGAGGGCAACAGCATTTTACCTGCCTGAAGGTCTGGGTTTGACCAGATGCCACCTTCACAAGGCCACCTCTACTTAGGGCAGCCATCTGCAAACGTTTTGAGGACGCATCTATCACGGCCACTCTCTTTGCTACATGTGATCCTCATAATCGGGGTATTTTCTCCCCACTTCCAGGTAAAGACATGGAAGCCTAAGGAGCTAAACAGCTTTGCTCAGACACACAGCCAACAAACGCCACAGCAGGGCCTCAGTCCAGACCACCCTCACTGCATTTCCACCTGGATTCTGAAGTTCATGCAAGTTTTGACACCTGTCCTACACGGACAGCCGGGGCCTGAGTTCAACTCCCACCTGAGATTCTTGGAGATACAAAGACTCAGCTGCCTTGAATCACTATGCAGTAGTGTTGTGATACTGCAAATTCCCATTGTAGGCTGTAGACTATACTTATTTGCTAATTGTCTTTAGAAAATGTTAGGGAATATATATTTTAACAAGAGACTCACGGGGCTGTATTTTCTGTTCGTATGTTCACAGGACAAAGCATACACAAAACCACAGGAAAAGGATGTATATATATGTTAAAAAGTTCATAAGCAATGCTAGAAGTAAAAGAACAAGCTGAGGAAATGAGTATTATTTAGAAGATAATGGATTTTATTCTGAATATATAAAAAGTGCATAATGTCAATAAGAGCAGTATCAAAAACAATAGAAAACTGAGCAATGCTCAGGGGACCTCTCGGGTGCTGGAAACGTTCAGCTCTTGATCTGGATGATAATTATTTTCTTTTTTCAGTTTTTGGCCAGGGCTGGGTTTGAACCTGCCACCTTCGGCATATGGGGCCGGCACCCTACTCCTCTGAGCCACAGGCACCACCCGATCTGGATGGTAGTTTACATATGGGCATGTAGACAGGTAGAAAGTCACTGAGCTATGCACTTAAGTGAGTGCCCATTGTATGAAATATGTAATATCTCAATAAAATCCACAAATGCATGTAAGCTGAAATGTAAACTGAAGAGCTCTTCATTATTAGTGAACCACATCCCTCTTTGTTCATCATAAAATGAATGTAAGAAGATCTAAGTGAATTAGAAATACAATATCTGAGCTATTTGGATAGATTCTGCGAAACTGCTCTTCCAAGAGACCCCACACTTCCTGCGTTGTGAACCAGGATGAAATCAGCAAACAGCATTGCTGCTTCTTGCCAGCCTCACACTCTGTCCTGCAGGCCATCCTTCCCCATCCCACACGTGGTTCCAGTAGGAACCCAACTCTTCCAGGACCTTTTACTTACAAGAATGGCCTCATTTTAACAATTACAATGTCCAGTCCGGTATATTAATCAAAGCTCCAGCTCAGTCTTCCTTCTGCCGGGGTCTGGCCTGCACGAGGCCCTTCTGGCCTCTCCACCACCTTCCCCACTGGCTTGCTGGGCTGAGGTCCTACAGCTCAGGTCCAGGGGAAAGGACTGAGGGTGCAGGGGGAGGCTAGCCTTGGGCCTCTCTGGACACCCCAGGAGGAAGTGGCTATAGCTCCTCCTCTTGCGGGCACCTTGGTGGAGCTATGGAGACCCCTGTACTGGAGACGTTAGGCCACTTCCCCTGGCCTAGACAACATTTGTCCTCCTAAGAGTCACTTTCAACACCCCAAGGCCCAGTCTGCCAGTTGTCCACCTCACCCAAGTGTTGGGGGGTTGCATAAGCCCTCCAGCAATCTTCCTGGGCAGGCTGAAGGTCACCCAGACGGGACCCCGTGGGTCCCCCTGGTTCCCAAGAGCACTTATGAAAGCGGCTCCCTTCCAGTACATCCACCTCTTTTTGCTTTGCCTGGGAAGTGCCTTTCACCTTCACACAGGAGTGGTTAGCTGGGCAGTTTCCTGGAAATGTCTTTCATGTGGCTTGATGTGAAAAGGAGGCATGTCCTCCCCTGCTCCAAGGTGGCAGTGAACGTACCCCAATAACTCCGTCTGGAAACTGCCTTAACTTCCCACAGGTGGGTGGACACAGGTGCTAACAGGATTGGCTTCACGTGCTCTGAGCTTGTCTTGCTTAGACGGCCTAGTGACTCCCTGAAGAACATCAGGGTTTTTGCTGCCTGCTACGTCTCCTCCTGTGCCACTGGTCTTTTGCCCAGGAGTCTGAGATGATCAGAAAAAACAGATTTGACAGCCTGACGCACGCACAATTGCATCAAGTATGTGGCTTGTAGTAGAGACCTGTGCCCAGCGACTGGAAACTCCTTGAGGTTGAGACCTCATGGATCCTGCCCACACCCCAGTGTGTGGCCCACTCTGGTGCTCAGGTCTCATATGGAATTACTCAAGGAGGTGAGGAAACAGAAATGGTAACAGCAACGACCGCTCTACAAACCTCTCTGGGAAGGAGAGTATTCCATAAGTAGGTCATTTTTGTCTGATCTTATGTTTTTTAAAACATTCCCCTAAGCCTACAATAAGAAAACATGTGATTGTTCCATCCTCAGCCACTTGTCATTCAGACTGTACCCAGAGTCTGTCTGATGATGCCAGCCGTGTAACCTATGGGCACAACTGCAGCCTCCTTCATCCGTGCCAGCCCATGGTCTGTGAAATTTCTCAAATAAAAGCACAGGGTATCTCTTCAGAATCAATTGGTCAGTAAGATAATTCAGGAAAACTGAAATTGCTACAGATTATACATACAAGGCCCTTGACAGAGACCCAAGCATGAATCGGCGCTGTCCACAGCCAGCCTCCAAGTCTCACCCCTCTGTCTGTGCACAGAAGACAAAAGCAATCACAGAAGCAGCTGGTTAAACGCTCTGCAGCTCCAGCACCTGCAGGGACCTGGGAATCGTGTAAACGGTGCATAAGGCCTCGCAGCAGGAGCCGCTCCAGAAGCGTCTGGGCACCGAATGACAACACTTGCTTTATTTAGCTTGTCTACACACACAGCCCCAATTTCTGGTCCATTAGTGGTTATAGTCTCTGTCTTGGCTGACTGTGGAAACTTTAAAGGCTGCAAAATAGCCTCCAAGAGAGAATGAACAAAGGCAACATTAAAATGTAAACTCAACTTGACCACTATTTACTGGGCATCTGCCACGCGTCCATCATCACAGAACTATGGGGAAGGAGACACAGGGGAGAATGAGACGAGCCTTCTCCAAGGACGTGCAGACTAGCTGTGCTTCTCTCCTGTCCTCAGATGTAAAAGATTTAGTCACACGCATCTATATTGTAATTTATGTTGAATTCAACATGACCTTTAATTTTCATTACATCCTTGGGAGAAATAGAGCAGGGATTGTTTTCCTCATTTTCAGAAAAGGAAACGAAAACCCAAAGAAGCTGTGAGACGAACTCAGGGCCCCACAGATGCTATGGTGGCAGGGTTGGAGCAAGAACACATGGGGTGGGGCTCATCCCTATAATCCCAACCCTTGGGGAGGCTGAGGTGGACCACCACTTGAGCCTGGAAGTTTGAGACCAGCCTGTTAAGACCCTGTCTCTAATACAAACAGACAGACAAAACCCCACACAGGTCCCCCTGATCCTGGGCTGCCACAGCTTCTGCTGATCACAGGCAAGGCACATGGGAGAAACCTAGCTTGGTCCTGTGGCTTCACTTTCAACTTCAAAAACAATAATGAGTGAGGAGATACAACAAGATGAGGACCAACTAGCCAGAAAGTGTTTAGAAATGAAGATTTTTATGGCTTGGTGCCTTTAGTTCAGTGGTTAGGGCACTGGTCACATACACTGGGGCTGGCGGGTTTGAACCCAGCTGGGCCTGCTAAAACAATAATGGCAACTGCAACAACAACAATAAAAAAAAATAGCCGGGCATTGTGGTGGATGCCTGTAGTCCCAGCTACTTAGGAGGCTGAGGCATGAGAATTGCTTAAGCCCAAGAGTTTGAGGTTGCTGTGAGCTATGATGCTACAGCACTCTACCCAGGGCGACATAGTGAGACTCTGTCTCAAAAAAAGGAAAAGAAAAAGAAATGAAGATTTTTTAGAACCCCTCCCTCTATGAACATTCTAACCTCACCAAATATTAACTGTATTAACTAAAGAAAAGGCAAGAAGGGTCCAGGAGGAGAAATGTTCGTCTAGCATCACGTGGTGGTAGAGAGGTGGAGGTGATATCCTAGGGAGCTCTTACTTTTCTGGAGAACCAACCCCCACCCCACCCCACCCCCAGCACCCAACACTTCTGCAACTTTGTGTTTCTCCTGAGTAAGCTCAGAGGAGTATCTGCCAGTATTAGTTCCCTTTGATGGGGAATGAGAGGTAAATACGTGATGTCTATGTGTGGTAGACTCGGTTGTCCAGATTATATGGGACACACCTATATCTTGGTCCTCCCCTGTAGCTTTCTTATTTCTAAAACTTGAAGTGGCATCTTGGGTAGTGTGCCATGTGAGAAAAAACGCAACTGTCACCGTGCTTGGCTGTATTTTTGAAATGACTACAACTTCCTACTCATCTTTTAAAAGCTACTGATTCAAACTAATCAGGTTGCCACAATAATGCCACATTCTACCTTAAGTGGGCTCAACTGGCACAGGCTCAATCAGGTAACTAGAAATCATCCTCTCCAAGCCCTTCATTTTATGATGTGAAAACCAAAGATAGTAAAGGAAAGGGTTAGTTGGCAGAGTCAGATTACAGTGTACGATTTCAGAGCGGCGGTCCCATCATATAGCTAAAAGTTGCCTTAGGAGAGTAAAGCCCTTTAGATAAACTCGGAAAAGGTACCAAGATGGGCTTTTATTCTTTAAGCAGCATAATGGTTTGGTTTCTTGGGTCCAGGAGATCAAGGTCACATCCACACCTCCCAGAACTGAAAACTCTCAGACTACCCTCACGGTGGGTGAGAGGAGGCAATGGCCACACAGTGTGGTTCCCAGCACCTTGAACAGAGACCAGCTCTATCTATTCCAGCTGTTTACCAACTTATTCCCAAGAGCTTGCCTGGGCTTCCTGAAACTGCCCACGGTGGAGGCTGCATGACCACCAGGCAGCCAGAGCCAGTCAGTAAGGGCAAGGAAGGAAACCTGGACACTCACGCCCCCCAAAATGCCAATGGGGAAACTTACCAGAAATGTCCTGCATACATAGTAGAACCTCCATAGTTGATCTCCACCCTGCACTGACCTAATTGTCATAGACTGGACATGCACCACATTTACGTATCAGTACAGCAGGCCTAGTGCCTTAGGTTGGCCACCTCTATATGTTGACCAGTTTGTTACAGTCCCTTGGGTGGTCACCTTACAGAGGTTCTACTGTGCTTGTAGAGAGAGGATGATTGAGAACTCGTGGGGATGAGGAAGGTGACAGGATGTGCACACGATGAGGTTACACCAGGACATCTGAAACCAACTATAGATCCCTGAAGCCACTCACACATGCAGACAAAGTAAGAACTGAGTTTGCAGGGAGACCTTCCTTGGGGCCTCAGTGACCTACTCAGCAGGGTCCATACTGTATACAACAGTCATGTTAGAAGGAAAGACAGAACACTTGGGTCATCTATACCATTCCCATACGCTCCTGACAGACACACAGTCTGAGGGGCTGGGATCCCTTCTCAGAATTAGGGACAGAAGTGCCTGCTCATGTGTGAGCACAGCTGATGTCACTTAGGGTGCAACACATCTGAATTGTCTGAACAATTCAGGTGTCAAACAATTCAGATGACAAAACCTAACTGGAAAACTCTTCATTGTAAGTGAGGGGCTAAGCACATCAATCTCTCCCCATCTATAAATTCTCCTTAGCAAAAATAAAATCCTAGCATACTGTCCTTTGTTTTGTGGTACTTTTCTTTCCTCAATCAATAGATTTTTATTGAACACCTACTATGTGCCAAGATTGCTCTAGGCACTAGGAAGAGAGAACAAAATAAAAAAGTCAAAAACCCAAAAGTTTGGTGGTACCTGTGGCTCAGTTTGTAGGGAGCCAGTCTCATATACTGAGGGTGGCGGGTTTGAACCCTGCCCCAGCCTAACTGTAACAAAAAATAGCCAGGCCTTGTGGTGGGCACCTGTAGTCCCAGCTACTTGGGAGGCTGAGGCAAGAGAATCGCCTAAGCCCAAGAGCTGGAGGTTGCTGTGAGCTGTGACGCCACAGTACTCTACCAAGGGCAACAAAATGAGACTCTGTCTCAAACAAACAAACAAACAAAAAAAACCCCAAAAGCTTGCCCTCAAGGAGCTTACATTCTAGCGAAGGCTGTCAAAAACAACTACTATAAGTTATACGTGAATTGTGAGGGATTCTTGTTTGAGATAATTAGAGAAAGAAGGCACTGGGACTAAAGGTAAGTAGGTCTGATAGGGAAGCCAGCAGAGGGTTTTTCAGAGAAAATCTGAAAGAGAGGCGGGAAGCTGAGATACCACACCCCAGCCTTGGCACACTGGTGAGTCTTGGCATAAACTTGCCATGGGCCAAACTGAGGTCAGGGAAGAGAATCTTCTCAGCTTCATCTATAAAAGTGACTATGCTTGTCTGAAGCCACTGTGGGCCCAAAAATTAGATATCAACATGCCGAGTAAAAAACAAAACAAAACAAAACAAAAAACCAGAGGGATGGAATGTGAGATGGATAATCAGCCACGGGGGAGAAACCCGTATTATGTTTTATCTGTAATGAGGCAAAATGGATTTACCAGCAGCCCACTGAGATTATAGAGAAGAAAGACTAAACATTTCTACTGAGCAAAGGACCAGGGTTGGAATTTGAGTCCCATAATACCCATTTTTATTTATTTAAGACGTTTAACATGAAATTTTCACATCGTTTATTTAGTGTGCTATCTTTATTACTTTTATTTTAATGACTATTCAAGAAGTTTTAAGGGCTTACTGGTGGTGAGGCCCAAATCCCACTTTTCCTAATTAGTAAATTCTCTGACCACTGGGATCTCAGGAGTGTGAACTTTGAGGTGACCCTATCAAATAGACGTCATTTTTAAGGACACTGCAACAGACCCATGACGGCTCTGAGAATAATAAGCACCCAGGAGTACCTTCCCCTTCTCTCCTATAATGTGCAGCACTCATTAGCTCGCCCACCAGGTTACAAGTCTCACGTGTTCTGATCTGAGGCGTGCAGGGCTCCATCCTCTCTCCAAAAGTCTCCTTGCTGAGTGTAGGCAGCCATGGCCCAGGGGCCGGCCCATCCTACACAGTGGGTAAGAAAACCTCTGTGTACACTGCAAACCAGTGAGGCAAAGAGGAGCTGGACTTTATTTTGTGAAAGGAGCATAAATTCTGTAAACTTGAATGAAAACACATACACAGATAGCATGTGGGTGGGCTGGCACTGCCACATAGTTTAAAAACAGTACTTGGAACCAAAACATCAAAGGGCATGAGGTAAAATATCTCTCGAATCAGGCTGGGAAAACACTCCCTAACCAGATGCCAGAGGGCTTCTGGCTCCAGAGTGTTGCTTACCTCCAGATGGCACCTACTGTTTACCTCCAGTGGGCACCTACTGTTTACCTGGGAAGCACCTGCTGTTTACCTCCAAGGAGCATCATGAGGCTTGCCTCTGAGGGTGGTGGGGGCACTGCAGCTGGTGACCTCTTACACACAACTCCACTTGCGGGGAGGACCAAGCACATGGCGCCCACGGGGTGGTGCTCTACATCACCCTACCAGGGCTCTAGAGCTCACAGATGGTGCTGCTGCCTGGGAAGATGAGGGGACTAGGAGCCCTGTTTCACCAGGCCATTTGTAGATCTGAAAAAGCGGATGTTGGCAAGACACGTGTGTGTGTGTGTCTGCACGTCTATCTTTTTCTTCCTTTCCTAAGTTCCAGTGTCAAGGTTTCAAATTTTTAACTCCAAAGCAGCAGAAGGTATTGTACATGTGTAACGACTTAAAATGTTGGTTTTAAAAAAGTCCTTGGAAGTAGTTAACCAGCCCACTGCATTACCTGAGCGTGCTTTGAGACCCAGTGACGGAGGACATTCAGTACTCGGTTGGTGGCTGTTCTCCGTATAATAAACTCTTTGTCGCATATCCGCTCCGAGTTGTTAAATCCTTAGGAAGAAAAGAAACACACACAGCTTGTAGTTAAAGCCAATCCCCAGGGGACCTGAGAAAGGTCACTTATTTTTGGATATTGGTTAATGAAATTCACAGATGACACATCTTGGCAGAGAGGTGCAAGGGGCCTCAGACTGTTGTAAATTCTGCTTATACCTATTTTACTCTCTGTGGCAAGGCCACCATGTAGTTACGGGCGCAATTAAGTGAATAATGTGCACACATTTATTAAAGGACCCTGATTAAAGCTAAAGGTATCCTAATGACACTTCCATTTGTGTCTGTCTTGTTCTCTAAAATAAAGCCAAGAAGGACTTTTAACAGGGCACCTGAGTCAGCATTCATTTATACTTTTTCCCCAAAGTGACAACATAAGCAATAACATTTTCAGTATATGTCGATGGACAACCCCATATCCTTGTTCATGAATGATACAAATTCCTTACTGAGAAGCACAGCAGAGTGGTTAAGAATGTTATATTTCAAAAAGACCAGAGAAGTAGATTCTTACATCTTTTAAATATTTTCACCACACAAAAGGCAATAGATTTGTTCAACCAAAACACACTACAAACATATATTGAAGCATCACATTTTACCCCTTAAACACACAATGATTATTTGCCAATTGAAAATAAAATAAAAGGATTTAAATAAAAACCATGCATTCTACAGCCTGCCTGGCTGGGTTCAAATCACTGGCAGTGTAGGCCATCTCTCTGGTGACCAGTTTCCTCATGTCCCGTATGAGATAATGAACATACCCACCTCACAGAGCGCTGTGGAGTTGAGTCTCTCACTGCACATTGAGCATTTAGAATGGTACCTGGCCCAGCAGGAAGAGCGCGATAAATGTTAGCTATGCTTATGATTCAATATTGGTTCAGTGCCTTTGAGTCTCTCTGTGCCAGCTTATGTCTCTGTCTTGGCCACCTTCTTTTTTTCATTATCAAGAAACCATTTAAATGTTTTTGTACCGATTCCCTGTTTTAACAGGTTCTGCCTTCCAATCATAATTAAGTGATACATTTCCTTTAATTAAGGCCTTATGTAACTAGACTGGCAAAGTTCTTGAGAGATTCACTGATTTCATCTCCTCAGCTCTCGCTCTCTGCACAGCGTACGCCAAGCTTCTCACCCTGTTTCACCCCCAAAGCAGCCCCCATTACAGTCATAATAACCTCCACATCCTGAGGGATACAGCCAAGGGATTATCTATCATGTCTCCCTAGGAAGTCTCATCTAGGCCACCACTGATGTGATTCCTATAAGCAAATGACTTGCAGGTTTATATCCCCAGATCTCTTCTCTGAGTTCCAGACCCACATATCCAATTGCCTGTTGATGTTTTTCTCTTACATGTTTGAAACACACCTCAAACTTGATATGTCCCAAAGAAAATCCCACGGCATTTCCACCAACCTTTGCCTCATTCTAGTGTCCCCTTAGTAAAGAAATACCACCATCCAGCATGCTCCCTGGCTGAAGGGCTCAACTACAACTTGAACTTGACCTTAGAAATGAAAAGTATCTAACCTAAACATTTGTACCTTTATATTAACTGGAAATTTAAAAAAAGAAATACTGCCATCCATCCAGCTACGTAAGCCTGAACCTTTGGAATTACTGCAGTCCCACCTCTGTCCTGCTTTCTAATACTACATAATTTTACCTGCTAAATAAATCTCTAATCTGCACATGTCTTCCTATCTACAACGCCAAAACTGCATAGAGCTACCAGCAACTCTCATCTGGCCTACGGCAGCAGCGTCCAACCCAACTCCACTCTCATTCTTGCCTCCAGAAATCCATGTTCGCACTGAAATAAAAAAGATCTTTTAAATATCTCAGAAAGAAAATTAGGATGTGTCATTCCAGTGTTTAAAGTCCCTCAGTGGGCCAGGCACAGTGACTCACTCCTATAATCCCAGAACTTTGGGAGGCTGTGGTGAGAGCATCACTTGATGCCAGGAGTTCAAGATCAACCTAGCCAAGTGAGACCCCATCTCATAAACAAACAAAAAAAAGCCCAAGATTAGCTGTATGTGGCACATGTCTGTAAGTCTTAAGCTACTGTGCTCTAGCCTGGGTGACAGAGTGATACCCTGAAGAAAAGAAAGGAAGGGAGGGAGAAAAAATAAAGAAAAGGAAAAGAAGAAAAGAAAAGAAGGGAAGAGAGAGAGGAGAAAGCCCTTTGCTGGTTCTTATGAAAAATACAGAACTCCTTAATACAGATTGCAGTTTTGGCCCTGGCTCCTATCAGCCTTTTCTGGAACCATATTTTTTCTATTTCCTGTTTCATCTTACCACCCTTCTTTTAGTCCTTCGTCCTCACCCCAGGGCCTTTACACATACTGCTCCATCTCTGGAACTATTACCACTCCCCTTTCACTCAGTGCTTCTTATTTCACTTCCCCAAATAAGCCTTTCCCAGCTTAAACTGGAAAAATCGCCCATTGTATATCTCACAACACCATACACCACGTTTACCTTATGCATTTACAGTTTTTATTTTATGGATAATCAGATGAATTTCTGTGTCCTCCATGAAGATAGGAGCTGGTGTGTTTTTTTGCTGAGCACAGGCACCTGCCTGGCACGGAGCAGATACTGTACACAACATGCATATGCTGAATAAATGAATGAAAGCCTGGTAGGAGGACCGTAGAAAGCACTTACTGAATGAGATACGAACAGGAGGATAACTGAATGACTGACTGGTTCTCTTGCACCTAAGTGAGCTAGACATGAAACAAAAATCTGTAATTTTTTCAAGGGCAGAGGCCTCTTTTCCTCGCTCCTCTTTGAATGGAGACAGGCATCTTCCACCCACCAGTAGATACTCAAATTCTCTCAGATGATGGTAATGATGTGCTCTTGGCAGACAAACCATCTTGAAAAAACTCTTTTATTATTAAAAACTTAGAAATTCTGAGAAAAACATAATAAATACAGGTGTGTTTGTAAATGCATACCTGAGTTTGGGAGAATGTAAGGAATTATGGAGGGTAAACACACAGATGGATCTGAAACCCAGAACCACCTTCCAAACTGATGCTGCTTGCCCTGAGGGGAGCAGAGGTTACCCCTGGCATTGTATTTGTGTTCAGAAGAAAAAGCCCCAGGGCTTCATGAACTGGGAGTAGGGGCATGAGAACTGAGACGCTCACACAAAGCTGGAATTCTCATTGGACCACTCCTCAGTAAAAGAGTAGACCAGGAAAAATATTTTCCTACCTGCAAGCAGAGACAACAAAGATTCATATCTGCCTAAGCCTGGATCTCCATGGGGCAAGGGGCAAAAACAGCTTCCTGGGGAACTGATTAACACAGCCACCTCAGGGAGGTCTGATGCTGAGACTGAGTCACTATTCTGGGGTCTGCCCTCCAGAGCAGAAGTCAGAATAAAATGTGGCCCAGGCCAGTGTTAACCCTGGGGACCCCAACAGAAGCACACAGAACCTCTCCAGTTCAACCTCAGCTCCTACTGGGTTACCACTGAGGAGGTCCCTGAAGAAAACCTCACCATCCAAAATTACCAAACACACACACCAGCCACGCGAGCGAGAACCAGTAGACACAGGGATCAGGAACCTGGCGCCCCCCACGCCACCCCTCGGCCCCTACCAAGAATTTCAGATAGGAGGACTATTAAATAGTTCTACTCTCAACATCCGATGTTGAGACACACAGTGAGTATTCCAGATGTGTGATATTAGCAAACTAGATTCTCCTAGTATGTAGTGTTTGGTTGTGCTGGTCATACTTGTCAAGGGAAAAATAGTTAGAAGACCCACAAATATTTGCTATTTATGTCTCCAAAAAATGGCACAAGAACTCCTTGGTTGTGGAGCTATGATTCGAAGGCAGCATGGCTTTCGTGCCCTTATTGCCACCAATTAGCTGTGCAGTTTATATTTAAACTCAGAAATTTAAATTTATATTTAAGTTCAGAAACAAATATTACACAAGCAGCTCTCCATATAGATGGTAGCTTGTAAGGGGGAAATCTGGCAAGTTGTAGAAAACAGTTGTTCTGATCACATAGCTTTAAAGACAGTGAAAAATGGGGAGACAGGCACGTTGGAGCAGAAGCATGTCGGCATGGACCCAGGGGTCTGTATCACAGCATGAATGCATGAGCAGAGAGCACAGCTAAGGACAAGCACAGTGGAAGGGATACAGCAGCCCCCTTTATAAAACTTAATCTATCGGAGTCTATTACAGGTAGGTCGATGATTTGAGTATCTGGTTTACAGTATTTCTAAACTGTCAGTCGTTTGTACAGAAGGAGCATACTTATCTTGAAGACTAAAGCCCTCCATGTATTAATCAAGCATTGAAAAAGGTCCTTTAAGGAGGAAATGCAGCATTTTGGGAGGCTGAGGTGGGTGGAGTGCTTGACCCCTGGAGTTTGAGACCAGACTGAGCCAGAGTGAGGCCCTGTCTCTAAGAATAGCCAGGTATTGTGGCAGGCACCTGTAGTCTCAGCTACTCAGGAGGCAAGAGGATCGCTTGAGTCCAGGAGTTTGAGGTTGCTGTGAGCTAAGTCTTGACACTCTACCCAAGGTGATAGAGTGAGACTCTGTCTCTCATAGAAAAAAAAAAAAAACCCAGAAAAGAATAGAAGGAAATAAAGAGTGTGATGTTTGTCTAACGTGTACTGTTTTCAATAACTATACTCTCTCCTGGGAAGTCTGTTACCCTGTGATTCCCAACTCTCCAAGTTACGCATGTTCTTTTGAATTTTAGGCACCGGTTAAACTGGCTAATTTGGGCAAATGAAGCCATCTGAAAAATGATAAGCACTGAATTACCAGACGTGTAAACTTGAGAAGGAGTTATAAGGTCTCTCTGTCTCACTTCTCCTGCATGGGAGGGTGTCAGGATCTGCTTCTGACACCACTTGTCAGGGCCCAGGACTGGCCAGGTCTCAGGCCCAGCTTAGGTAGGTTCCGGACTCAGACCACTAAGCTACCTTGCTCAGGAACAGTTTCTCTTAGGTGCTTGAGGGCTATCTACTTTAGCTGGAGAGAGAGTCTTAGAGAGAGTAAAGCAGTCTTCTTAGCATAGGTAGATCTTAGTCTTTAGTAGAGCTTGGTAGTCTTCAGCAGAGAGACGCCGTGCTGGCGTTCTGCAGGCAGGAGAAGAGACAGAGTCAGAGTAAGCGAGTCCGGGATAGAATGCACATGGTCCCGACTGCCTTCTCCTCCAGCCTAATATAAGGCTGAGCTCGTGCCTCTCAACACCACAGGTGTAGAGACTGCCAATTCACCAATGCTCTCATCTCACGAGCTCTCTCATAGTAGTTAAAACTAAATCCCTCTCCATGCCTTTTTCACTAAGGTGTTCCACTACAGGTATTTCTTATAACTCTCACTCCTCCAAGCCATAAGCTATACAGGCTGCTACAGAAGGGACCCACTTCCAACTCTGTTTGGAAGAGCTCTAAACTGTCTCTTTGTTCTTCCTAAATAAAATTTCTTTGTTATACTGAAAAAAAGAAAGAACGAGCTTTTACTTTATGGACCTTCCCCTGTGAGCCATTCCATCTTTTGTAACTATCTCTCTTCTCAGACCACAGGCGCCTTGGTGAAGACACTTTCTTCGGAGGTCTGTCAGCCTTACACATAGCAGGCACTTACAGGCATTTTTCTTAACAAAACTTGCATCACTCTCAATAGAAGCTATTTGAAAGTTTCTGCAGATGCCATATAGCTGGATAAAGATCATTCTCTCACCATATTGCCAGGATGACAATTTATTTGAAATCTGTCACAAGCAGAAAATACAGCAAATAGCAGGAGAAAAGTGAGGTGGTTTAAAAATAGGGGAAAGGGAAGGTTTTACTTTGCTCTTCAAATAATGTGAAAGTCAGCCTTAAGTAGAAACAATGGTGTGATGGAAATAAGATCGCACACGGAGAGATGATGGGCCAGTCCACTTAGAGCCACCCTCAGGCAACCTGAGGAAGAAACTGTCAGAGAAACGGAATTTCAGCATCAACAGTAGGTCACCAAGAGGTGGTGACAGAGCCATTATTAATGCCAACACTATCTTTTAGCCATCTTCTGACTGAAAGATAGAATAGAATCTAACTCTCTTTCTATTCTGAAAGTTAGAATAGAATCAGGAAGAGATGAAATGCAGACATTGCTATCAATGGTTCCTGGCGTGGGGCTGCCTTCGGGTGGGATTATTGATACATTTAACTATACTTCTAGAAACTGGTTTATGTTGTGCCTTTATCCCCCGTGCCTGGCATCATAGTTACTTAACACATTTAGGCTTAATGAATGAAAGCACTGTGGCCATTTTAATGTGTTTTTTTTTTTCAGCAGGGGAATTAAGAATAATGCCATTTCAGTGATGCATCATTTTTCACTTTATACAAATGAGACACGCTCTGACCAATAGCATCAATGCTATCAATGTGCTTTCCTACTAATAGACATCACTCTCAAAAACCGTGCAAAACAAAGTCATAGAACTCTTCTGTATACTTCTGTGAACTTGGATTACAACTATACTTTTACTCTTTGGCTGTGACATAGAAAGATTGTGAGTATTTATTGCTGACTTAGGCCAGGCTCTATGCTAGGAGCTCTACAAATGGTCTATAATTTAACCCTCATAACCAAAGACAATAACAACAATTACCATGCCTCACATGCCCACCAGGTGCTGACTATACTATCATAAGTAAGGTGGCTTCTTCCATCATGACAGCAATCAGGTAGGGTAGATGTTGTTATCCTCATTTACAGACAAAGAAACAGAAAATCAAGATCAAAAGGTCAGAGCTAATAAGTGTCAGAACCAGGATTTGAGCCAAGGTCTGTGCATTTCCAAAGCCAGAGCCTCTTAATTACACCTCCCTGCCAGGATCCCAAGTTTAAACCTTAAATTTCTCTTGAAAGCTGTTAAACCAACACCTAAAGATAGACAGGAGATGCTATGCGGTGTTTGGGGGAAAGTAAGTGCTTTCTTTTTAATTCTATCTCTCTTGTAAATATGGAAGCATGAGGGTCCTTCAGCATCAGCAGAGATAGCTAAGTTTCATACTGTCTCGGATTTTACTTGTCTGCCCGGAGTTTAGATTTCCTCCAAATGTGCTCTTTTCCCAAACTCATTACATTTCTTACATGACCAGTGCTTTTTAAACTTTTTAAACCTCCAGTCATGACATACTAATGGGGAGTAAAATCAAATTAATGTGGTGTGACCAGCATTTTAAAAAAGAAATAGGTGAAAAGCATCTGAGTGAACTGTGCACGGTGAAGCTAAGTGTTCACCAGGGAAACGTCTGTTTAACTGCATGTCTCTCTGTGCGTATCCTGGGTCACAGCGTAAGATGTATTTCTTAGACTGGGATGCAATAAAAAATGTTGGAAAGTTTGATTTAGATAATTAGCCCTTGTTTACACACCCTGCAGTAATTTCTCAGAAATCCTAAATAACTAAGTTTGTCCTTTATTGACATAATTTAATGCTTCTTACCATTTTCCCTCTTTTCTCTGTCACCAGACACTCCCCTCCTTCTCCCCCAACCCTCCAGTCTGTCCACTTCTGCCTCATTTCTTGGTGCTTCCTCTCTTCCTGAGCTGACTCCATTCAGTGCTCATTCCTCTGGGAACATAGCCCTCTCTCTGGTTGCAGTATTCCTAAGCCTCTTATTTCAAGCTTCCCACAAGACATTTCTATGTTGACACATTCTCCTAAGAATATACCCCAAGGCTCAGCACCCGGAACACAGTGGTTATAGCACCGGCCACATACACCGAAGTTGGCAGGTTCAAACCCGGCCTGGGCCATCTAAACAGCAATGACAACTGCAACAAAAAATAGCCGGGAGTTGTGGCAGGCGCCTGTAGTCCCAGCTACTTGGGAGGCTGAGGCAAGAGAATGGCTTGAGCCCAAGAGTTTGAGGTCGCTGGGTCGCTGTGAGCTGGGACAGCACGGCACTCTAAGTGCCCCCTTGTAATTCTTCCCCTCTAACTCCTTCCCATCCTAACGTTCCCATGGACTTCCTGGGATAACCATGTTTCAGCAGCTCAGGTGGGAAACCTGACTTTTCTCTGTCTGTCCTTGGCTTTTTTCTCTTCAGGCCAACAAACTGGTAACTTCTGGTAGCATCTGTCAGATTTATCCTTTCTCCATTCTCTTTCCACCACACATGGGTTGCAGGTATCGTCTCTTATTCTTCTTTTCTCCATTCCCTCTGTCCTTCTGTTCTTCATTCATAATTTAATTATTCAATTAATATCTGTGGAGCACCTAATGTTCCATGTATTATGCAGGTGCTGGGTGAATAAACAGATGTGCTCCCTGCTCTTGTGGAATTTGCTCTCTAAAAATGGAAACTGCCTGTAGTCCCAGCTACTTGGGAGGCTGAGGCAAGAGGATTGCTCAAACTAAAAGGACTGAGGTTGCTGTGAGCTAGGCTGACGCAGTGGCACTCTACTTAGGGCAACAGTGAGACTCCATCTCAAAAAAAAAAATTATAAAACAAATAAGGAGGACATAACCTTCAAACAATACGACATAAAACCTATAAAATTTAAAGTCCTAGAAATGAGCAAGATGTCTGGACTCTTCCAGAATAATCCTCCTAAATATCTCTTTAACTTGTTCCTGCTCCAGTGCAAGTACTTCTAATATCTGCCTTGTGCCCATGAGACCAAGTCTGGGATATTTTCCTGGACGTGAAGAGTTTAACTACCTTGTCAAGGTCACACATCTGGTAAAGTGAAAACACAGGTCAATGCAGACAAGCGGGATATTCACGTTTGCTGCCTACACATTGTGGCATCAGGGTTCACTGCATCTATGAATTGATTTACTCCTTGAGAGATGGTCTAGAATCATAGTTACCGCTACAGAAGCTGAACAGGGTAGAATAGCGTAGCACATCTGGTGTAGCAACCAGATGTTCAACTGCCTCCACTTTAATGCAGATAATGATGCCATTTCCTAAAATGGGGCAAGGCTGGGTTTGGGGGAGAAAATCAAGAGTTTGGTGTTAGACACAGTGAGCGTGACAAGTCTTTCAGACTTGTAAGTGGCACCATTATGCCTAATGGTGCAATTAGACATAACAGCCTGAAGCTCAATTAGAAAGGTCAGGCCGGAAATGTAAATTGAGAGTATCCAGCATTTCAACGATGAGCTTGATTTGCAAGAGAGTACAGATAATAGGGAAACAGCCAGACAGAGCCCAGCAGCCCCACAACCTGGAAAGAGTCTGTCAAAGAGGAGCCAGCCAAGGAGACCAAAAGGGGTGGGGGGGGGAGCAAGGTGAAAGGAGAACCAGGCCCATGGTCCCAGGGAGGCCAAGAGGAGGAGAAGTGCTTCAACAAGGAGAGTGTGAATAGCTGCGTCCAGCGCTGCTGAGAGGCTGAGTGAGACTCAGGGTTTGGAAGGTGCTGATCACTAGGGACCTGCAACGGGGTCATTTCAAGAGTGGTAGAGGAAAAGTCCAGGAGAAGAGGTTGAGGGGGAAAGGAGGTGATGAAGCAGACACACTGACAACGGACCACTTATTCAAGACATTTTGCTTTGAAAACAAGCAGAGAAATGGAGCCATAGCTGGTAAAACGGGGTGATGCTAAGATACGTCGGAATGCTGCAGGGACGGGTGAGCAAGAGAGAAATTGCAGGAAACTGGGGAGAACAGCCCTTGAGGTGAAAGGGGGTGTGATGGGGGAAAAGGCGGATTGACCAAGAGCAGTGCAGGGGGGTGATTCTTCCAGAGCTGCTGGGAGAAGGCAGAGGATCAGATGATAAGCCCAAGTGTAGGGGGCTGGTGCAGTCAGTGGAGGAAAGAGGTCGTCTTTGTCTCTGTTTTCATTGTAATGTATGAGACAAGATCATCAGCTGAAATGTGGTCCCAGAGCACAGGAACATGACTGCTCCCACTGTCTGGAGGGCAGAAGACCCCTCTGAGATCCACAGTCATAATGGAAGTCCAGGCGGTATGACTCTCAGATTCTCTCCAGAGAACAGCCCCCCTCTGTAACTCTCAGATTCTCTCCAGCCCCCCTCTGTCTGAATGCCAAGTCCATCTGATCAGTGTTCAGATACAGTTTTATTTTGGTTTTGGTTCTTCCACTCTCCGCATCTTTGATCCTTCAGAACTTACAAGGGGAGGCAGCTGCTTTTCCTCGTATACCCTGGAGACGCCCACAGAGAGGAGGGGCTGAGGGTCAGAACAAGGCCTGCAGCTGGGGCCTTTCGTTTTAAATTCTGTGCCCTTCTCTGAAACTTACAGAAAGCCCAGTATGGAGAATATCATTACCGTCGATTGTGTACTGAAGCACGCACTTAACCTTGTCCAGGATTTCAGACAGACTCTGACCAGCTTGCTGTGTAATTCTACTCAAGTAAATCAGTTTAACCACAAATGCCCCCAAGAGATGATTCCAAATTTTAAGGATCTCTTGGTTTTGCATTTTCTCTTGCTCGTGTCCCTACTAGCAATGTTATTCTAGCTCTCCCATGAGGCTGCTTTGGGTCGAGGACAACAGAGGGCTCACGCCACCACCTGCATAAATGGCTGCTGCATGTGTGTATGTATTAAAGCAAATTCTCTATGAGTGTAAGTAAGGATTTCTGCTGGGAAGTCAGGACCTGGGCATCCTGGGTTCCTTACCCCAATGGCTGAGGATCCTTCTCTTTGCCCACTGAGGGCAAGAGCCCCCAAGAGTGCTAACAGCTCGGTGCGGTGCGGTAATGCTGTCACTCTCCACTGCCAGGACACTCCACTCCTTCATGAGGAACATCCCTGGCCCCTTATGACTTAAAGATTGAAGTCACCTCATGAGGTAGATCAGAAGACACCCTAATCCCCCTGCCTCCAAAATCTTGCCACAGTTTCATCCTCACTCTCTTCCTTCACCTCTGGGAAGAGCCACAGTATGAAGTAGAAAGATCTTGGGAGTGGACTGGGAATTTTTTAACTGGCTTATCTCGAGTGACCTCAGAAGAGTCCCATCACCCCTCAGGTTTGCAGTTTGCTCCCTGATCACAAAAGAAGCTTACCCAGATGCCTGTGAGGTCCTTTCCCCAATGTACCCTTGCACCACCATGCATCTGATACCCTCCCTTCTTGAGGTCATCAGTCATGGCCTTCCTCGCCCTTCCCCACCCTTCCTCTGGCAACTCCTCTCTGAGGATCCCTCCCATCTGCTTGTGAAAGGCCCACATCAACACTGCCACAGTCACCTGTGAGGATGCAGGCTGTGTCTCTCCTGCTTGTGTTAGGTATCCTTACAGTGTCTGCAAGCAGACAGCCTCAGGGCAGGAGAAGTAAGGCATCTGATCTCTTGCCCTAAGAACCCCCTGGTACTTTGATGGCCCCCTAAGTGGAAATAAACCTCAACTCCACCTCGTTTCTTTGGGGTTCAGTGACACTGAGATGTATCCAGTGGACCTGTGTGGCCCAGAACTAGCCTAGACTGTAGGAAAGGATCTGAGGCCTCCTAAGACTCCAGTCCCCAGAAGCAAAGAGCAGTCTGGACTGCTGCCCTGGAATTCTTAAAATTCCCAGGGTTGGGGAAGCTGTAAGTCATGTGGTCTGGGAAAATTAGCAGAGATGTACATCAGTTCCAGAGGTGGTCATGGAGAGAGTGGGCTTCACAGAAGCATCTCTGAAAACTGGCCAAAGCTTCAGCAGCGGCTGTAGAGGTGCACAGGACCAGCGGTGATACACTTTGGCCATGACTTCTGGCCCAGAGAAGCAGCCACAGGGCAGGCAAGGTCAGGAAACAATCGCATCAGGAATTCTGGGAAATATTCCCAAGGAATTCTTTGAAAGATGGACATTTTGATAATGGCCTATAATGATTACAAAGCTGGGGAAGCAGTTATAAATTATTGTGCTTCGAGTATTGAAAAAAATCAGGTCTCACTCTGTGGTCCAATGCTAGATAGCATCCTGGGACATGAAGTCTATCTAGACATCCTTTCACGCAGTGTCCTACATGTCCTAAGTACGCAGTCAAACTGTTCGGTTGTTTTTACTTTTTTAAATCCAGCTTTATCATTGGTGGATAAATAAACTAATGCAGACTGGTTCCATTTATTGGAAGACCTTGTGTTAATATTTCCTGAGTCAAGAGTTTCCTGAACCTCCCTGCTTTGGAATTTACCACATGTCTCCTCCCAGGGTCTGTAACCACAAGACTCGAGGTATTGTGAAGTACTTTCAGTCTAGCAATTGAGGACTCAGAAGAGAGGCTTGTACACACTTGTGAAAACTTAGGTCCCAGGAGAACGCCCTCCAAGCAAGGGCAGGGTGCACTGAGCCCCACTGTTGGAGCATCCTCCACCCTAGCTGCTGGGGGTGGCCCCCTGGCCTCCCACATCTCTGCAGAGTATTACAGACAAGGTCTATTTGTATTAGTTCAATGGAAAATGGGTTCTCAATGTTCCATGCTCAATCTTGAAAATTTCCAGCACAGTTTACTAAAAACTAAAAACATGTGAGAGCCTCAAAGTTCCCCTTTTGTTCTGCCTGGACACCTTTACCTCACCTACATAGGACTTTAATTACTGTAGGGGAATTGCATCATTCTTTCCTCCAGAATCCATACTTTGTTGATCAGGCCAACACTTACAAATCGGTACACACCTTCCAGAAGGCACCAGAAGCTCCCCAAGAATCCCACTCCCTACATCTGTGTTACCATCACTATTCATTAGGTTAGAGAAAGCCCTCTTTTAAAACCACACATTCTGAAAGGATTGTCTATTTAACTTCCCAAGAAATGATTCAATAGTCTAGAAATGATTCAATAGTCTACCAGACACTTGTACAAAAATATTTTCTATCAAATCAAACTAAGTCAATGTATTTGGTTAATATAAATAGGAACTAAATTCAAACTAAGTCAACATATTTGGTCAATATAAATATGAATTAATGAACCATTTTGATGCTTGAACTTCATGAGACTTGACCTTCTTTTCCATAAAACTTGGTTCTATTTTAAGGGCAGAGACCTTAACAACCACAATGACTAAGTATCATTTTGGTTAGAAAAATAATTTTCCAAAAGTAAACTAACTCTTAGACTTGAGGCCCTATGGAAAGGCTGTGAACTAAGTATACTGATCCCACCCAGTGATGTGCAGGTAGCTGAGAAAATGCCCAGTCTTGAAGAAATGAAGATGGCCTTTGTGTTCTTCTCTCAAATTCAAGCCAGCAATTCTATCTTTATGCTTTAGAGGTAGGAGACCTCTGGGTTAAAAGGTCTCAGAAATATATTGAAAGCATCACTTTTAGAATTCAAACACTATGATTATTATTATTTTACAGGTAATATTATTCAGGACTTATATATGCCAGGGACTAAGCTCACGTAAGCTTTACAGCAACCTTGTAAGTTATCTTCATTTTATAGAACATGTAACAACACAACAATAATAATACTTACCTAGTGTTTATTATATGCCAGGCACTGTTCTAAGTAATTTACACATATTAACTCATTTAATCCCACTCATGACCCACCAACCTCATGAGGCGCAGAATGTTTGCACTGCACTGTGCCATCATGTACCATTCCCATCTACCATAGATGGGACTACTGCAGTCATTAAGTTCCAATTTCCCAAGCCTATAAGGGTTCTCGAATGAGCAAACACCTGATGTAGTCAACCAGTCTAGATGTCTGATTACACAGTGTCTTAGACACATGTCACATCTGTACTTCCCCCAGGTCAGAAAAATAAAGGGTCACTTGTTCTAAGCACAGCACTCGATGACACACGTATGCATGTAAACTTGGATCCCACAAGAACCCCCTAATTGCATGTTTCTTTTGTAGCTAGACCACATATTGCACAAAATATTGCTTTGCCTGAAAATATTCTAAATCAGTTGAGTGTGGGGAGGTCAACAGAGTTGCATTTACATCTGTGAACACCTCGTGTCTATCTGACTATTTCACTGTGCACATTCTCCCCATAGACTTACATCTGTATTTGAATCAAGATGGTTAATTTTCATAAGTATAACTGATGACATGTCAAAGGTTAAGACAAAGAGACATTTCTCCCTGTACCCTGAAGCTTGAGGACTTAAAATCTAGAAATTGCATTCTCAGGTTCTCTTCCATCTCAAATTCTGAAAGCAAATAAGGCACCAAGGCCCAGAGGTGGGAGTGTGATGGAGGCGATTCTCCTGCTGCAGCAGCCACCCTGGCTGGCAGGAGGGTCGTGGAGGCTAGGATTTTTTTTTTTTTTTTTTGAGACAGAGTCCCACTACTTTGCCCTCGATAGAGTGCTGTGGCATCACAGCTCACAGCAACCTCAAATTCTTAGGCTTAAGCGACTCTCTTGCCTCAGCCTCCCAAGTAGGTAGGACTACAGGGTTCCCACCACAACACCCAGCTATTTTTTTGTTGCAGTTGTCATTGTTGTCTAGCAGGCCCAGGCCACATTCGAACCCTCCTGCCTCAGTGTAGTGGCCAGGGCACCCTGACCACTGAGCAACAGGTGCCGAGCCGGGAGGCCAGGATTCTTCTGCATTAATATGGCAGCGTCCAGTGTGGGGTGGGAGAGGCGCCTCCAGCAGAGGCAGCGCAGCCTCCAGATCTCTGAGTGCAGCTAAGTCAGTGCCTTCTCCAAGTCAGTGTCCCCACTGCAGAGGCAGCAGCCCTCCCACCGGCCAGTTCCACAGTGTTCCGTACGAGATTCCTGAAAGTCCAGCCTGGAGCCTGGTCCTGCAGCTCTTCCCTCCCATGTGCCTGATTCCCTGTAACAAATCTCTTCTCAAGGAAACTCGCTTATTTGTTGCCCCAAAGCCAACTTTAACAGATAACAGTAAGTGCCCAGGGCTAAATGCCCAGGAATCATCCCATTGTGCTCAACACACTTAGAAACCAGGAGCTACCTTTGTTGTCAGGTATCAGAGGCAAGCAAGAGAGACACTGACATTCTTGACATTCGATTTGCTGTAAGCATTCCAAATCATATATAAAATCAGCACATTGTACCACATAAATTAAAAAACCAGCACATTCCACAGTCAGAGGTAGCAGCCCCAGAGGCATTCTTCACATCTGTGTAATTTCTACTAAACTACTGGTACTTCTCATGAGTACCACTTCACACTAGAAAAGGAGAGAGGGAGAGAAGGAGGGAGGAAAGGAAGGGAGGAAGGGGAAAAAAAGAGAAAGAGAAAGGAAAGGAAGAAAGAAAGTCTGTCCAACAAAGCTAAAGAGACTTTGCACAGAAGCTGCTCTCTAACTAACTGATGCCAGTCCTCAAAGAATCAGGTACTCTTCAGCCCATATTTAGAACAGTTCACCTATAAAGTTTTAAAAAGTTTGCCTCCTGGCAGAATCTGACCTCCCATTTAAATGAGAGCCAAACTATTGCCAAGCCCTCAGAAAAAAGAACTGACTGACTGTTGAGGGGCCTGACACACCTGCACACAAACCCTTTCCCCTCTCCCTGCTCCTCTCCTATAAGACAAATGCACAAAGCACGGGGGGTAGCCCATCCTCGGAGAAGTTTGTGCCAAAAGAGCCTAAGCTAACAGGCAAACAGTGGAATTCTCCCACCCTATATAAAAGGAGCCTCTGCCCCCAGGCACAGATACCATCTTTGACTGCCTAGGGATGTCCCCTTCCCCTTTCAATAAACCTGACCTGGACATCTTCTCTGTGGCCTTATCGCTGGGTGCGCTTGTTTAAACCTTTCACTGACCACATATAAAAAAATCAAATAGAGAATTATAATGCACATAGGACTAAGACACTAGCAGTGAGTATGTTAAATTAAATTATTTTAAATTAAATTATTCATATTAAATTAAATAATTTATATAAAATAAATTAAATAATTAATATATATAAAATATATTAAATGTTTTACATTAAATAGACATCTTCACTATGAGGATTCCAATAAGATAACAAATCATTTGCGCACTAAACTTCACATACGGGCATCTTTGTATACAAGGAGGAAAGAGGTTATAGTAGGGATAAAACAATATTTACATGTTACCTAAGTCAAAGAGATCCTCTCCAGCTATAGAACGCCTAGTAATATTAATAAACCATTAAAACTCTAAGACTGGTAAACAGCATGTTTTCCTGAAGGGATACACCATCACCTCTGGCTCCCGTAGACTCTGGGCTCTTACACTCAGGTCTGAGGGCAGGGATTTAACAGCATCTCAGTCACACAATGAGGCCATTCATTAGCGCTCCTTCACCATCAGCAGCCCAGGGGATGAAAAAAGGCTATTTTCTATCAAGATCAGCCTCAGAACTGCTCTTTAATGAGGAAAAGGAAACCAAAAGGCAGACCACCGGGCCAGCCATCAGGTGGCTCTCTTTCTCTCAGTATAACCAATTCTGTCACCAGCAAGATCATTTTCAGTCCAATGAGCACTTGCCTATGTATCAAAAATGCCAATAGTTCTCTGCTTTACTAATGTACTGTCTTGGTAAGAAGCCATGGGCAGTTACACAATGATCCCAAGAGGGAACCTGGATGGAGTCCTTGACTCATCTGAAGCTCAGACCCATGGTGTGACTGCAGTCATCACAGCTGACAGCTGGCACACATAACTGCTCTTCTTAGCATAACATGACCCTCACCAGGCACAGACAGTCCCTCCAGCAGCAGATAAGTTAACCTGCTCTAGGCTGGACATTATAAGGACTTTTATATACATAACAGGGTAAAAAATACACACAATTCAAAGTTCCTTTCATGGCCACCTCCAAAACCACACAGTCCTTGGCATTTGATTTCAGATACTGCAGCAGTGAGGAGGCCTCAAAGCTCCCTTCAGAGTCCTGACTAGGGTTTCCCAGGGAGAGGATTTAAAAAGAGCTCCCCTAATGCATATCAACTTCTGCTGTCTAGAAAGAAGAGTTCAAAATTCCTAAGCACTGCTCTTAGCTTGGACACCAGAGTCACTAGTAATAAATTTTCACTGAAGATAAAATAAGGAGGGTAATAACATAAACGTAAAAAGGATAAGCCAGGAAAACAACAGAAAGTACTATTATTTTTAAGTTTCTTGAGGTTTATGTGCTATGAAATTGGCCCATTGTAAGAGTGTAATTCACTGCCATTTAGTAAATTTATATGGTTGTGCGATTATAACCACAATCCAATTGTAAGAACATTTCTATCACCCCTAATATCCCAAGTGCCAATCTGCAGTCAACCTCTGTTTCTGCCCCCCAGCCAGGCAACCGCTAGTCTGTTTTCTGTCTTTGTAGATTTGCTCCTTCTGGATATTCCATATACAGGAGTCAGTACGTGCTCTCTGCGTCCGGCTTCTTTCACTGTGCACAGGAGCCAGCAAACTACCTGCTGCCTATTTTTGTAAATAAGGTTTTATTGGGACACAGCCATGCCCATTCCTTCATCTATTGTCTAGTTAGCACTAAAAGAGCAGAGTTGGGAAGTTGTCACAGAGGCCATCTGGTCCACAAACCTGAAACATTTATTGTCTGACCCTTTATAAATACGTTTGCCAGCCCCTGACTTGGCATAATATTTTTGTTTCATCCATGTTGTAGCATGTTTCAGTCATCCATTCCTTTCTATTCATGATATAGCACATTTCATGTGTATCACATGTGTTTATTATTAATACATCACATTTACGTTAATATGTACTAATACATCTCACTTGTTTGCCCCTTCATTTGTTGAAAGACATTTGGATTGTTTCTGATTTGGGGCTATTACCAACAATGCTGCTTTAAACATTCACGAGCAAGTCTTTGTGTGAACACACGGCTTCATTTCTCAGGGTAGAGACCTAGTACCCAGATTCTATGCTAAGCTTATGGTGAACCTTTTAAGAAACTGGCAAACTGTTTTCCAAGTGGCTGTCCCATTTTATGTTCCCCTTAGCAATGTGGAGGTTCCTATTTCTCCACATTCTCCCTTCCTCTTGTTACTGTCTGCCAATTTTCTTCTAGCTACTCTAATGATATGAAACAGTATCTCATTGTGATTTTAATTTGTATTTCTCCTAATGACTTGATGGTGTGAAGCATCTTTCCATGTGCTTGTCAGCTGTTTGCTGATCTTCTTTGATGATGTGTCTGCTCAAATCTTCCACCCATTTCTACTTAGGTTGTTTGTCTTATTATTGAGCTGTAAGAGTTCTTTATATATTTTGTAGCTATGTCCTTATCAGATACATGATTTGTAAATATTTTCTCCCATTTCTCCATGGGTTGTCTTTTCAATTTCTTTTTTTTTTTTAATTTTTTTATTGAATAACTATGTACATTAATACACTTCTGGGGTACAGTGTGGGGTTTTCACATGCAATCTGAAATACTTCCATCAAACTGATCAACACAGCCTTCATGTCATTTTCTCAGTTA